>JAOWBB010014382.1:0-27013 GCA_028565995.1 Ricinus marginatus
ATGGTTCGACTCCGCCACCGCGACACGCGGCGCCAATCGCCGCGGGGGTGCCTGGAGGTTCGCTCTCGTCAAAATAAGGTTTGTATTCATGTTTCATCATTCTCGGGGAGTAGTTTAGGACAATTCCCGAGTAAACTAATGAGGCGAGTGAAAGGTTCGCGAATTGTTGGTGATTGCCCATTCCGAGTCGCAAAAATTTTCCATGTGATGCAAAGCTTGATTGGATTATATTTTACAAAATTATATTCGCTTTTAGAGGATACGGCCTACCTGTCGAGAGCAATGGCCACGAGATGCAGAATGGAAGCTGTGCAGCAGAGCACGTCGCTCGAGGTCCACATATCGCACAGCTCTGGACCCAAGTTCCACTGTTTGGACACTTCGTAGACAGCTCCCAAAGGCATGACGAGACATGCAACAAGAAGATCCGCCACGGCCAGAGACAGGATTAAGTAGTTGGCCACGTTCTGGAGATTCCGCTCCAGCAAAATGGCTGCAATTACGAACACGTTGCCTGAAAGCAATAAATGCAGTCGATAAGCCTTAATCTATTGAGACATCATGGCACAATCTTACTCTTCCATGGGCTAATTTATAATGCGAGACGGCTTTTATATGCCTTCCGACGGTTTTTCAAGTAGTAAAGTGCCACATTTTCCCTTTATTATCCGTACACAGACCTAATAGGACACTTTAAGATTTACTTTTCTTCGTGAAAATCATTAAATCGGCGAGAGGTTTTCAAATGTGAACCGTATCCAAATTATATTTTATTATACTTGCAAAACCTAATGGAATTAGATATCTTTGGTAAATAGGTTTTACACCGTCTTTCTACAAAATATGATGGTAAGGAAAGTCTGCAACAGTTTAACTTTCTTTAATTAATTTTCTTGTGTTTTTGTTCGCCATTGTGAGAGACTGTTCCACATTCTGTAAAGGGATGTTAACAATTTCCATCTTATGCGTATATAAGCACTGCAGAACATATCCCAGGAGGGAGAAATTCATCAATTAATATGAGAAGCCTTAAGCCACTGTTTTAAGTATCTGTCGCATTTTATTAATACATGCGCCCCCAAAAAAAATATATTGACCAGCAAAAATGTAGAATTTTAATTTGAAAAAAATTTTTCTGCTACTCCCTTCTTAAGGAATATATGTTATTTCGTCTCACAAATTAATTTTTTATCGGCGTTTCTAAATGGAGACCATCACTGAATTTTTCAGCATTGAATCCAATATTCTGTTTGATCGATCGGTACAATTTTTAAACTAAAATCATTTGATACGAATGTCGCTTTAATTGCTTCATGACATTTGAAATTTTTTGGAATATAGAATTAGAAATACGATCACACATCTCAGTAATGGTTTTTTATTGCGGATGAAACCGAGAAATAATTATGGGACTTAATTCAAATTTATTTTTATTATTCCTCCAATTTCCAATTCATGGACACATTGTCCATGCTCTGCGTGCATTATATGCAACGAGATTAAATGAAATATTTGCGATCTTAAATGAAAATCCTTTCCAAATTCAACTTTTCCCCTTTGAACGTCTTAAAGGTGAAGCAAAACCATAAAATTGCCTTTATGGGGCCAAGAGAATTATGCCGGCACCGACAAAATGCATATTTTCGAGGATGTTTTTAATTGCGCTCGAGAGTGCTGAACTGGCATGGAATTGCAGGCAAGGGACCCAAAGTGCCTCACGCAAACGTTTAAACCTTTTTTTATATCTACCTGGATCGCGTCGCGGATGGAATCCCTTTCGGGTTTTGCTTCTTTTATTATTTACTCTTTAACGGGAGGAAGGCACCTCAGCAACAATAACACAATGTGAAGCGAACAAAGTGCATTGTCATGTCCGATTAATTATTTAGACCTCTGCTGCCGTTGCTTTCTCTGAACAACCTGGATTCAGCAGTCGAAATCTTTCCCTTCAATATTTAACGTTCACATTTTGCCGAAACATCAAAATTTGTTTGGCTCCCGTCCTCCTGTTTTCCCGCTGGAAAAAAAAAGCATATCATTTTTTTTTGGAGCCTTCGCAGACTTCTCCAATAAACTTGTTCAACTTTTTCCCCTAGCGAATCCCAAACATTCTCCAACTGCTTAAACTTAACCCAGTCAAACTGAAATAACTTTTACCTGACATTTGATGGGCCAGGAGAACTGACAATTTGACGCGGTTGTTTCTAAAAATTAACTTTTGATATATGTCCGTGAATTAGAATTATTTACTTTTTGATGTAAAGATCTGTTTAATGTCTGACTTTAGACGTTTATCTCGAAGTCAGTGAAGTCAGTTTCTAAGTGAATTATTTTGTGCCTCGATCTGAGCGATCCCCAATTCATTTGCTGAATTTGCAAAGGGTTTCGATGACATCTACTGCGAATCCGGAAAAAGGATTATTTTTTCCCAGCTCCCTGGATTACCTTCATCAGTTACATAAAAATCCAAATGAAAGTGAATTTGAATTATTAAAGCAACAGGTTCGGAAAATTTATGAAATGTCCTTTTTCCTTTTTTCAGCGAATGGAAACTACGTCTGTTATTCGTGTCTCCGAACGACCGTCGGATGTGCAGTTCCAGATCGCTTATAAAATTTATTAGGTACAGAAGGTAATAATTCTCGTATATTGCGGCGAATTGTCGTAAAGTGCATCCATCAAAATTGTCTCCAAATGAAACCGCCTACAGTAGGTGCAAATGCGACAATTTCCAAAACTGCCTTAACGGCCAAATATCAAGTACATATCATTATCTAAGGAAATTATTCAGTAAGTTCCAGGTTTACACAGCTCGAAATATCGATATGTTAAACTCCAATATCAGTTACATAGAAGAAATCAGCGGAACTTAATTGGTAACGCTTAATGGAATGATATTAAATTGTTTACGTAATGACGTTGCGCTAGCTGCCTGCAATCGTACCTAAATAATTTAGGTTTTAATTATAAGTAAATCTTTTCAAAACTATCAAAATCATTGGTAACAGTTAGTTTATGTTAATATATTAAATGAAAATATTTCACGATTTGTGACCGGAGTAAATGGTTTCCGTAATAATTGACGAGTATTTGCCGAAAAATTTCGAAACTGGAGGCATCCGACCAGAAGGTCCGAAGTAGCCAAAAGCTTTAAATCTACAATTCGTTTTCGATTTGTTTGTGCACTACGTAAGTGTGAATTATTTTCGGCATTGGCAGAAATTTATTTCAAGCCAATTCAAATATTTATTTAGAGCAGATCTAATTCAAGGAGTGAAAAAATGTAAATCATTATCGTGAAATCGATCCTGTGCACGAGTTGCCAACATACAGCGGGGGTGATAGGAAGATTTATTCATTTCCCGCACTTGAAACCGAAGGAAATTCAAAAGGGGATCCTTCAGAGAGCATCCCAAAGGAAACTCACAGGTATCTTTTTGAAAAAAAGAGTAAGCACTCGACTCGGCGAACGCCTCGAGGCTCAGCGATTGTGAAATCCCTCGCCCGTTAAATGCTGTCGGCCTCGTTTTTCCCTAATTCACCCGGCGTCTTGACTGCCACGATCTGCCGTACCTGATTCACTGGCGTCGGACGAGCCTCAGACGAAGGATTTCGATCTGGCAGCCGATGCATCCGTCGTCCGGTTGCGGTGTCTCCGCGGCACGGAAAATCATTTACTTCGTCAAATCACACTTTCTTACCGTGGTTTTCATTAAAGCTTTCCACCATCTGCTTTGCCTTTTCCAGCCAGCAGCGGAGGAGCGTCTTGCCGCTCGCAAATTTCCGTCATTATTTTCGCGTGAATTATCAACTCTCATCTTTCTCCGCCCTGACTCCCTTCCATCGCTGGAGCGGAGCGATCACCGAAACCTTAAGACCCGGGCGAAGCGCATCGGCCGGTGGAAAGGACTCTCCGATATTCGCATGAATCACACGGTCCACGGGCGATCCGCGGACTCGGCGGTGTCCAACGCTAAAGCAATGCTCCGGTACACTAAAATCCGGGTCGGGAATCTGTCTTCAGAAGCGGAGCAAGTTTGAGCTGCCGAGAAAGTGTGCGGTGACAGCGAAATTTACACCTTAAAGAGATCTCCATTTGCCTTTATGGACTCCAATTGAGCGAAGATGATGAAAATGCAAATTAAAGGACAAGCAGGAATTGTGCGGGCAGCAGGGTCGCGTGCACAGCCTTTCCGAACCAAGGCTGATTTATAAGAAATGAAAACAGTGAAAGAGAATAATAATTTATGAAGGCACTTAAGAATTTTCCTTTTGGCCCTTTTTTAAAAGCACTCAAGTGCTCGAAACTTTTCCCATGCCAATATTTCATTCATCCCCCTGATGCTCGCTTTCATGAAGCACGGGATTGTTCTGAAATTATCAATTTAAAAATCACGGCCAGAAACATTTTCCCCGATTGATTTTCCCATTTGAATAGTCATTACCGAAGCGAGGTCTGAAGGGCTGTTCACCGGCATTCTGCCTTTTTTCTTGAACGGGGGCCGTCTGCCGTCCTGCCCCCGATTTTCTTCCATTACAACGAAGCATTTTTCCACCGAGAATTTGAACTGAATAATCAAAATTCACTTCAGATCCTTAATCCGAGGAATTTCGAATTTTACCAGTTTAAAAGATGAAATTTTCAATCTTTCCCCACCCCGCCTTAACGTTCACTGCGCACTGAACCGGAGTAGCTGTCGCCGAAAGGAAAATGATTTAATCGCTAAATAAAAATATATAATTAAATTTCATTCCCCCGGACAAACGTATTTATAATCGAGTAACTTGAAACTCGATTGTTTGCATGTATTGATGCGGGGAAAGATGTACGAACTCGTTTTGTTTTTGTACCGGTCTGATCGTCCTCGTTATTTATCCCATTAACCTGGGATGCCTTGGTGCGGCACGCTAAACCTTTCCCCTGGCCCTTTCGCAAAGTTCGAATCCTCCGAAATGAGTGCTTAACTCAAAAAATGATCAAGAAATTACAATGTGGTATATACTTGATGCCTGTAATTAATTTCAGTATGAGGGAATTTTAAGGATAATCATTCATATTTTCTCGACGGATTTCCAGCGAGCGATTACGAATTTTCAACTAATAGTTGTTGTACGAATTTGATTAATTGCAACGCTTTCGGGGTGCCCAGGTTAGACGATTGTGGAAGAGGAACCAGATTTTAATAGTTAATGTTTTAAGCGAATTAATTGCTTTGTAAAGAAATTGATCCATTCAAAGCTATCTGTGAAATAGCTGGAATTCAGTCCTGGTTTTTATTCAAATTTTTATAAGTTTCCATTCTTCGACCTTATTGACGATTTTCAAACCTAAATATGGTAACATCCAGGATTATGAGATTCTCACACAGGGGAAAGATCTGCTTTTCGTTACATTTCGATTTTTTTTTTAACGTAACGAGAAGTCGATCTTGGATAATAAATAACATGCAAGTTTGAGAATTCAATGGTTGGGAATTGTCGTTTCAAAAAATGTGAAGCGCATTCTCTCCTTTCGGGGATTTTCTTCCTTCAAAGTGGACAGAGATTTTGACTTATTCCCGCACCATCTCCCCTCGGTCTAACTACAGACGCAAAACGAATAATTCTCTTATGTCTCAGCGTGTAGCAACTTGCAATCACCTAAACGAAAAATGTTTAATCGGAGTTATACCTCTCGGACGTATGTAACATTTGAAAATGGATGATCTTCAGTGAGGAATATCTGCGGAAAAAATGTTCTGCACTCAATAATGACTTAATCTTTACGTGCAGTTGAAACGGCGTGTGGGTTATCGATTTAAAAGAAGAAACGTTTGTACGGAGTTTCATTAGCAATCGAGACAAAGCCGATATCGTTTACCAACTTTCGATCATTAAATGTATTTATTAATACCTCTGGAGCAAATTTACATTTTCCGAGCATTGTGACGAAAGCTTAACAGATAAAGATTGACTTCAATCGATAAAACCTACGGTTTGCGGTGATGGCGGTTAAATAGTTCTGCATCTGACTAAGCTAGTGGCAATGTTTTTTTACTTCGATTATTAAGCATTATTAAAAGGGATCCGTAGATTTGTATTAGAGAGGATAAAATTCACTGCAAAACGGGGTTTTTAACATCCCCGGCAACTGTTATTTGCCATGTGTATTACGTTTCTTTCCTTATACGCGGCGCTCGGCTCTAATTTATTATTGTGATTGATATCGGCACGCGAGAACGTAATAATTTCCATAGCTTTCAAGTCGTGAAGGAAAAAAGCCTCACGAGGAGTTTGAGTGGAGGAGAAGCGATTTCCAGCAGCGGCTGCAGCTCTTGTGCCCACTTTCGGGACGAAATTGATGACCGATCATCTCCAGCTCGAGTATGTCGGCAAAGATTCTTGGCTATATTCGATTTTGGTTATCGGATGAATTTGTTACGTTCCTTCGGAGCTTTGTTATGAGCGTTCGGAGATCTATTTTTCTCCGTCTCCGAGGTCTGTGGTGCGGCAACTCTTGATTCACCGCATAACGAATCCAACCCTTCCCGATCTGATTTGCTTGATATATCGCGATTGGATGCACAAGTAGACAGTAAAATGCTTATAATTCTCCAGCGCGGAAAAATGAATGTTGGCAAAGCGGAATTTCACGACTGTGCCGTCAGTGCAGGACCGGAGAAGGTACCTCTGCTGCACACTGGAAGGGGAATGTCGCCACTCTCAGTTTCCGAACGGCGAACGTTGTTTTTATTATCATGACAAATTACATTTTTCATGAAGGAGAAATTGATTGTTTAGTGGCTGACAGTGTTTTCGCTTGAAAAACTGTAGGAAAGTGTTTATGCGTGTGTTGAAAATATAATTATTTAATACCGGAAAACTTAAATTACGTTTAGAGACAAAAATTAAAAATGATTTATGTTAAATCGTCCGGGTAATGCATGCGCGTGTTTGATGTTAAAATTTTTGTTCGCCTCGCTTTGTAAAATCTCAGACCTTATTGTTACACGTAAAATATAAATTAATCAAACGATGATATCGACTCAAGTAATGGGAACATTTGAAGACGTCGCGGAGGAAGCTTTTTCGAAAATTTCTAAGACACTGGAAAATTTCCGTCGCAGAGAACCACGATTCGCATTTCGTGAAGAGAAAAATCTGGAAAATTTTTATTTATTTTTTAACCGAGAGATCGCCATCAATCGCAAATTGAAAATCTGCAGAAAGCGTACATTCGGGATGTCTCACCCACAACAAATGCCTTTGCATTTTTCAGGGCGGGCGCGGCTTTGCTCGAACCTTAATCTTTAAAATTCGTTGCGAACGGGGAAAAGAATTAAAACCGAATAGCATGGAAGGAAAGCCATTAGCGTTACGGAAACATGGCCACATTTTCGGTTCAAACATGCCAAGGCTTTTTTCTGGAATGAAAATAATTGCCTAATATTACGCATAAAGCTCATTTTGGCAATGAGAAATTCAAACTTTGATCGCGGCTTTAGGAAAATTGCGTGCATTTATCAATGTGTCCGAGTTTTTCTCGATAATCTTTTTTACTTGTTTCAAATCCGTAAAAAACCGGCGGGGAAATAGCTGAAAAAATTAATCAAACAAAATCGATTTCCCTTCCGTACGAGAGCAACAGGATTTGAATGAGTAAAGGAAAGCGACAGAACGGTTGGAGAAAAAAGATTTTTGATATTTCACTCTTCTTTCGGGACGCTTTAAAGGTATTTCCGGGATGATTTCGCCCTTTTCGTTGGCTCTGTAGCTGTCACCGGGAAGAAATCTCCTTTCTGTCGCCGGAGCACCATCAACATTGCCGACACGGAAAAATATGCGGGCAGAGTCAGTCGGGGCTTAAACCGAAAGGGGTATGTCTTTCGAAAAGTCGATTTATTAAGTGCGAACCTTACGTGCATCATCGCTTTTTTCACTTGAAGTTCCCGTGGGTCGATTGTTCACATCAGAAACGAGTCGTTCCATTTGAATATCAAAATTAAGTATTAAAAACTGTTATTATAACATTAAAAAAGCGAGAAACATCGTAAGGCGCCTCCACAAGTCAGCAAATCGGAGCGATCCGAAGGGGGCCATTTGCAAATTGGCAAGTTGCGTGACGAGCTGCGGCGAGGCGGCGGAGCTTTTTCCGCGGCGCTTTGCTTTGCGGTTTGCCGTCGAAGATGTGAGCTGACGACGATGCGGATGCTCTTTCGAAAATATCCGGCGGGAAACAGCTTCAGATGGGAAAATGTAGCGATCTGCAGAACTGAACGGGTTCTGATCTGCCACTTCCGGCGGACCAACGACGGCAAAAAAAAAAAAAAAAAAAAAAAAATAAAAGATTTTCCAAGTCGGAACCTCTTGCGCGGAAAATGTCGAGCAAACGTGAAGTTTGTCTGCCGCTGCATAAGGCGGAAATGAAGCGAAGCACCCGAAAAATGAAATTCGACGGACTTGGCGACTTGCAAGTGCGTTTTCAAGGGTGTAACGCGAAATCCAGGTCTGGGAAGGTTGAACCGACTTTTATTTAACTAAGCTCTGGAAGTTGAAATGATTACTGTCCGTCGGTGCAGAGCACATCAGAAATGGTTGGAGTTTCAGACGATTCCGCGCTCTGCTTCGATTTGGAGTATTTCCTTTTCATCTCCTTTGCGGGCGTTTTCCCGGTGCAGGCAATCGGACTCGAGAGAGTGTCGAACGGTCAAATTTCCATCATTCGGTCCCCCCCCGCGAATGGATCCATTTTCCATTTCTCTCGTGTGAACTTGCCCGCGTCGGGCAAATGAACTGACCTCACTCATGCAGGACAGACGATAAGCGACTCCGCAAAAAGCAACGTCGAAAACTCTGCCTTCAGTCGTTAGATGGAAAATCGAAGTTTCTCGGGGGCAAAATTTTTCGCACTTCATTTGGGTCTCCGAAATGGAAATTCCATTACGTTCATTTGGATGCGCTGAAATCGGAGAGCCGAAGATTCGTCAGCAAAAGGGCTCGGATCGAAGGAGTTTCAGGTACGGAGCGAAAGTTTCAAATCCCCTGCATTTGCATGCTTCGGATGCGAAAAATCGAAATGTCCGGCAAACGAAGGACCAGAGTTATTTGAATTCGAAAATTATCCATCCGAGTTCTTTGTGTCGGATAATAATCTGTTCTTCCGAACGCTAAACACAAGTCGATGCTGAATGAGAAATTAATTGAAGAGAATGTTCTCTTAATAAATATCTGTCACAAGAAAGCCGAATTAGGTTCATTTATCATAGTTCGCCGGTAAAAGGAAATTTATTGCTTCCCGAATGTTCGAACTTCCATCAAGGCATGACATCTTGCTATAAAAACGATGTCATATTTTATAACTAAAAATTTCTTTTTGTGCTCTGACACAAAAGAAAGCTTAAGTCGAAGCGTAAAATTAATTCTTTATTTATTCTTTTCGTGAAATTCGCGATGTTTTCCTTTTCTTAAATATTTAATTATGTGAATTTGTTAAAATTTTCATTAACCTGTGTTGCAGCCTCAAATATGAAGCGATAAAAACTAATTCGAACAATTTAATCGCGTAATTTGCCCGAAAAGTTAATTTCACGTTCGCTTTTCAAAACGTTACCAAAATCTGTATTTTTCTTTTCTTTTTTTTGTATTTTTATGCTACACCAAACGACGCACGCATCTCGAGAAACTGGGGGATTTTTATATTTTTTTTCCATCGGAGAACACCCCTAACAAAGTGGATTTTTCAGCGAGCTCCAGCGGAGCAAGGCTCGGGGGTGATTTCCGGGGTGAATAACGTCGCAGCCCCCGGGATTGCAAAACTCCCAAATTGGAAGCCGAAGACACCGAAACATGATGCAAATGAGAAGTTTATTTCCTTTGAAGGTCCGACTTCCATTACCAACAGCAACATGTCTCCCGGAGCAGAAAGTGGGTTTTCCATCAAAAAGTTTCGCTTCTTTAAGTTTTTTCGACAAAATTTTTAATTATTTTCCGACTTCCTCTTTTGTCCCGGTGCACGCTCCAAGAAAGCCGAGTAATTAACGACGTTATTTCTCCTTTTCTCTGCCCCGAATGGGCCACGTGATTGATCCCCTTTTCAAAAACTGCTGAAACCAAATATTATTCGGTTTGCTGAAAAAAAAAAAAATCGCTCCCGAAACGTATCGAAATGCGAAAAGCTTTGAAGCTCTTGCGAACGCATTTGTAACATTATGTGCGAGCTTCGTGACGCAGCCTCAGCCACTTTGCCGTTCATCCGTAAGGCTCGCCTTGCATCCCATCCGACGGACAAAGCGACGAATTTTATAAATATTTTGGAAAAAGCAAAGATGGAAGACAAAAACGCGTTCTTCGTTTTCCCAGGTCCGACCGCCACAGGTTTGCGAGGCAGATGACAAAGTGCACGACAGGCAAGGTTTAGGCGCCGGTCCGACGTGGCGGACCGACGTGATCTTTTGGGCAGTTTACCAGGTGAATTCTGCGCAGGGAACCAAGAGAGACATGAAAGGCTCGAATGCTGGCAAGACGGATCCGCTGTGGCTCTCTCCGCCGCGAAGGAGCTTCCTAAGTTATGAAAACTGAAATAATCAGAGCTCAGAATCGATCTCGCAGCTCGGCAAATGGCATCGTCGAGATAAATTAACCTTTTTCCAGCCTTTCCGGCTTTTCTCGTCTGGAATGCACCGACATGAATCGAGCACTGCATTCAGCAGTGCGTAGAAACGTGCACAACGCGGCAATGGTCTGGTGGACGAGAAAGAATCAAATTCGCAGATAACATTTTCCAAAAGAAGAAGGAATAAAATCGAGAATCGTCTGCCATTTCATAAACCAGACGCCCAGATTACTAATGGGGCTGCACTTGACCTGCGAACGTGGAAATCAAGGCTTGGAAAGTTACATAGTACGTATAAAATTCGTCTTGCTGTAAGGCAGTGAGACGACATTCATGTCCACAGAGGTCTGCTTTATATGTATAAATAAAGGCAAATATACAAATAAATATTTGTATCGAGCTGAAACTTGGGGCATTTTCACAGATTTTAATGTAAGATTTTCAATTCGCAAATATTTAGGGAAGAAGCCTCCGCGGAGGATATAACCAAACTTCGATTCATTTTTTCCTGCCGAAACCCGCAGCATCGGCGTAAGCCTCGAATAAAGTTCAGCGATACTTCGCCAGAAGCGTTTTCCCAACCTGAACCAGGTCGGGTAGGTTCCCCGCCAATGGAGTCGATGAAATATCTTTAACCGGATTTGATCCCCGCGGAAAATTTCGGCAAAAGCTTAGGCCGATCTCAATGCGCGGATCCGCGAACAAACGGAAAAAGCTTCCCGCCCCCGCAAGTTCCGGTCGTTCAACAGGTCGCTTGAACGGCGACAGCAGCCGCGTCTTCCCGGATTAATGCGGGCTCTCGGAAAAACTGCCTTGGGTCGCGTTGCTTCAGTCTCCCCGGGAAAAAGAAAAAAAAAAAGGGAAAACCTTCCCCCGTCGGGAAATGCTGCATTCGTCGAGTGCGGGGGAGGCACCGGCGACTTCCCCCGCGTGTGCCGATCGGCTTCGGCTTCAAATTGCAAAGTTGGCGCCTCAACTTTTGACCGGGAATTCGGAGGCTGGGAATCCGCAGTGATTTTCAGATGGATCGGCGAATCCCTCGCGTTTCACGATGATTGATGGAGTTTACTTTAGAAAAAAGGGAAAAGAAAATAAATTCTCTTCTCCAGCGCCACCCGCTTGCCCCGGCATTCGGGTAATTCATCAAACTTTAAAATCGGTGCGAAAAAACCGGGGGAAAAATGAAACCTGTTGTGATAAATGTTAATTTTGGGATGAGCCTTTTTGGTTTTTCTTAAAAACAACGCGTGGGAATTTAATTAGGAGCTTTGAAAGATGGGCAACTCCCTTGCGCCGCCATCAAATTAGAATTAATGGGGAGTCTGTCATAATAACCAACTGAAATATGTAACTCCATTAACGAGAGAGACGGGGACGTAAGCCAAGCCCGAACGTGCCATATTTCGACGGTAAAACGGATTTTCATCCCTCGCGGCGAGTGCCCGGACGTTAAAGATGGGTATAATTAAAGGAATGAAAAGGGCCAACATTGGAAAGATTAATTCCCGACGCGGGGAAATCTTTCAAAACATTTAAATGGTGGATGGTAAGCTGCGGCAGAGGATGGGGCCCGGGAGCACGAAATGGGATGATGCACGGCAGGAATTTCCACGGCCTCCGACGGATCCCGCCGGGAAATTCGCCGCGGAAGGCTCTTTTCCATTTTTCTTTCGTTTGGGAGATTTAAAGTTTATACTGAAAGTTTGATGAGGTATTTAAAAGTTCTCGGAGCCGGCGGTTGCTTTTGGACCTGGAATCGCTGATACATGATACGTAAAAAGGTATCCCGCCGCTTCCTTTAAATTATTCAGAATAATTTTTTCGACCTCTCCGATCGTTAAGATCGCATTACGGACCGCTGAGGGAATTCCTCAACCAGAAACGTATAAAAACCGAAAAAGTTTCTCTTTTGAGCTTTTTCCTCCTTAAATGAAGTGATTTCGGGATAAATTTCTCTTCCCATTTTAAAATGGCTGTGTCCCTGCTCATCATAAGGTTTTTCTTTTCATCATAAAAGATGAGGGAAAAACCTCTTTCGCTCTTTCGGGACGGCCAAAATTTTTGCAAAAATTCAGTTTCTGACCATTTTTCCAAAAGCGAGATACAACTTTGTATTCTTTGATGAATAGGAAATAAAACGACACTGACTTGTAATTGACCTGCTTCCTTTCTAGGTCTGTGATCTAGTACATGAAATATTTCTTATGAATAAAAGAGTAAAGATGAAATTGAAAACTTCAGTTTTGCCTGTCGGTGCATATTCAATTCGATCTGTTGCATTTTTTACTTCGGGACGACCATTTCATTTATTTTTTACGACAGTAGATTTTCATTAGAGAAAAAGGTGGTGTCGTGAGTAAGGTACGAGTTATTCGACAATTTTAACTCTCTGACTCGACCCGCCATTTTCGTTAACAGGTTGAGGTTAATGTATTTTTTTCCCCTTTTATGCCTGTAACGAACGATACAAAAACGACACGCAACATTCTCTCTTTTTCTCATTGCCGAAGGTGAAAAATGTGAGGAATTACCGAAAACCATTTGGTTTTTGCAGGTAATAAGTGCTTTAAGATCGAAAATGTTGCATAAACTGCATGCCGGGCTGCAGCTTCCCTAAAAGTTCAATAATCAACTTTATTTAAGTTTTTAAAGTAATTTTCCAAACCTAAATCTGTTGATCGTCAAGCATGAATTTGATTTCCTTTACTACTGCAACAGCTAGTCTGCAGTCAACCACTCAGCGATTACACCCAGCGGAACGTGAAAATCCCGCGGGCTTTTCCTAAACTATGCAGACGCGAATGAAAACCCAATGTGAACATAATCACAATTATAAATAAATAATCGCATATAAAATCCGAACAAAATATAAGTGAAATCTGATTTGTTAGGAGCGTAAATCACATGAAAATCAGAGCATTTTCCGCGACCACGTGCATCGGTGAAAAACTGTCCGTTTTTGCCTTCCTTCAATTTTTCACGTTTGATTGTTAAGTGTCAATTTCAGGTTCCAGTAATGATGATTCCCAGGGGTTAGAATTATAAATGAATTTGGCAGTGCCTTGAGGACAGACGCCATTAGAGCGAACTAATGTCACGCAAAGTGAATGAACCTTTCGAAGCCTTTTCCGCCAACCTAAGGTTTATTTTAAAAAAAACCCGCTGCGTTTGGTTGGTTTCTCAACCGGATTCAGCATCATTAAGTTACCGGAGAGCTTTTTGTGTAGCAATTTTGTGGCATTTTTCCGCCCCCCCCCCCCAAAGCAATCATATTTCGCATTATGAGTGAATTACAACAATGCCTTGACAATAAAAGCATGTATCTCCAAGCTCGAAGGAACAGATTTTGTTGAACAAATCCGTGCTGAATGCTTCCGTACGGTAAATGGTATTTTCCGCCTTAGCACAGGTTCAGTGGTTACAATCCGCACCGAAATCTGATTAAATATCTGGCTTCGGTAATTGATCTTATTACCTTATCTGTTCCCGGACAAATCTTTTTGATGTTGGATATCGTGCAACAGCTTAAGTCGTTAACCCAAAAATGTATAGATCTGTCAGAAAGAGCGGAAAATGCGAAGGGCTGCCCTGTGGGATGCAGAATCCGGGAGGTTTTATCTTCCTTTTGCCATCGGAAGAACCAGTATTTCCCTTTTCCTCATCCACCCTGCTCCTAGTTTCCGACCGTGACACTTTATTTCCACTGGATAAAAATTAAATCCGTAATAATGCTGAATTTTTAATTACGTTAGCTTCAAATTGATTCAGAGAATAATATTTAATCTATTATAATGATAATAATATGATAATAATTATAATTCGGTAAATGGAAATCAATTCGACAAAAAATTTTTATTAGCCCGTAATAATAATAGTAATAATAATAATCAGTTTTATTGTTCTAACATTTAGGAAGCGAAATCCCAAAATTTATATGTATGTCACATGTAATATGAGCAATAACGATACGATTAGATAGAAGAGCAACATGTACATCATTCGGTAACGCATCGTTTACGTGAACGAAATTATCTTTACGTTAACTTTATTAAACGCTTTGTAAAACTAAAAAACTGAATTTGGTTAATAAAAGTCGCGGACTTTACGTACAGTTCGCATTTGAGGAATTTAATCCGAAATTTAAATATGACAATAACCCACAATAATGAAATGTATCCAATCATGAACCGAACGTGTTTCAAAACATATTGATCGGAAATAAGTTGTATTCGTACAAAGTCACTTACAATGTAATTCCAGTTTTCTCAGCCTTCAGATCAGTTTAAATTGAATGTAAATTATTATATCGTTTATTTATGAATTCCGGCATCTTATTTTTCCGCTTAGTAACAAAGCAAGGTTGGTCAACAGATCTCTTAACAAGCAAGCCCTGCCATAGACTAATCTCGCATTTTTTTACCCTACATAACTGCGTTGAGAGAATTGCGAGTGCCGGCAAAATATTCACATTCTCCGGATACATTATGCGACTGGATTTTTCTGTTGCAAAACAACTCACATCTTTAAAGACATATTCTAAATTAATTTCTCACGTCGTAGTGACAAAGATGTTATATGCAAATCAGGTTGAAAAACTTATAGGTGCTCGTGTTTGTCCCACTCTCTCAATTCGTGCAGAACAATTTCTCTTATCAACACGTATATTGTTTGTTTGCGATCGGTTTTTCATTATTTTAAGCCTTCTTGAAAGAGTTTCGACATTAAAGTAATTCGAACTGGTTAACAGACAAACATTTTGAAAACTCCACATAAAAATCTGGGGGTTTTTTTTTTCCGGTCAAATTCTTTTCCGAATTCCCAAAATACCATTTTGCCGGAAGGGAAAATCCCTTTGTTAAAAGATCTAAGGTGATGTTTGGGCAAGCCTTTTGATAGGTGAAGGCTTCATCCTTCTTCCTTAGGTTTGGAACGTAACCTTTTCTCATTTCTGGTCGATATTAACTTATGTCCTGCTTGCTTGACACTTAAATCTTTCCCATATTCTCCGGTTTTTTTTTCCCCCATCACATTTTCCCATCGCCGGGATATTTTTTTTTTTTTTTTTTTTTTTATGAGATATCAGTCACATAAACGAGGAGAACTTTTTGACGCATCCGTCAACCCGGATTTCCTTCATGCCTTGCCTCTTTTCTTTCTCCGCTGTTAATGGGCGAACATGGCCAATCACGGGGCATAAATTGTTAGTTTGAAACTCACGTCTTCTTTTGGCGCAGAAGAAGTTTCGAATTGCTGGAAGTGAATGAATGGGATTTCCCTGATTGAGCTAAAGCTCTGACTGAAAGCTTTGGCTTCGGGCAAAAATCGATTCCTTTTACTTAGCCAAAAGAGAGTTGCTTAAAAAGCAAAAAGGACGTCTGAAATAACATTTTTTATCAGCATTTGTCAAGGCGTTTCACCTATCTGTCCGTCGGTGCCACGATCTGGTTCCTATTTAAAAATCTGACACATTCGTAATTGGATTCTCTGACGTTTATTTGAACATAATCAGTTTTCGTTTGCATTTGCGGAGCATTCGTAAAATAATTTATGGCCCCGCTCATTGTTTATTGAAAAATTTTTCCGCCAGGAAATATTTACTTAATTTCGGTGATTAACGATATTAATTGAAAATTTGCCGAAGAAAAAATATTTTTCTCTTGATGTAAAAACAATTTCGCGACACATTTTTAAGAACAATTTTTTGAATCCCATTTTGATCGATGTTTTTCGTATCTCTTTTTCTTTTTTCTTTTTTCTGCTGAGGCCTCTGTTCCATGCTCTTTACCATAAAAAAAAAAAAAAAAAAAAACAAATCCTCCGAAACATCGCTTTATTTTTCTAATGTTTAGTAACAAGAAGAAATAGAAAAATGGGAAAAACGAATTTGCATATTCAAAATGGTCTCTTGCTTGTCAATTTCTGGTCAATGCTGCATAGATTAGAAGCTTTCCTCCATGATTCCTTCGCAAAAATGCATATTCTTTGTCCGGAGTGTGCACGCATATGGAAGCTGTGATTTAACGTATGATATTTTTTACTATTTGAAATGAGCAAAAAGAATGCGCAACTCGCACACATTTTCATATTCCCACATTGTATTAATTTATATAAATAGATCCAGACGTTGGGATATCTGAGATATGTGAGCATACACGAACCGAAAATTTCCACAGAAATTATCTAATTAACGAAAATATTATCTTTAGTCTTTTTGGGAAATGGTAATCGTATATTTGTTTCCACCATGTAAATATCAAACAATCTTTTTATATAATTAGCGATACGTCCCGATTTGACTAAGAACGAGCAACTGGAACTTAAACATTATCCGATCACAGCTCGGAAACTGAATACAATGACAAAATCTTCACGAAAATAAAATTGTTTCAAAATTTTCTTCACAGTGCAAAAAACTTAACAATAAATGTCAAATGATGAGCAATTTCCGATTATTTTTTTTTTTTTTCCTTCGCTTAAAGCAGCAAACCGTCCAACTGTTAATGCAGCAACGAACAAGGCAGTATCTTCAAAGTTTGCTGCTGGAGAAAAGGTTTTCGGGGAGTTTTTAAGAGCCATTTACGGTTCAAAAAGTGCTGACTTTGCCAAAAATGCGGATGAAATAAGATTTGCTGTAGATGAAATTGCCTGATTTGTAGAACGAAACGAATTCTGGAGGCTACAGGGATGCTTAGAAAACCTTTCGCTATCTGAAGGTGACATCCGCAAGACTGCAAGTATCATTTAAACCATCCTCGCAATATCTTTTTTTTTTCCTCACTTTACTCCAGCTATGAAAATCCAGAGTTTTTTAATTTGCCGGAGTTCTGAATTAAAATTTCAAATATACGGCCTTTGATTGACGGTTTCATGTAATTAAAAATCCAGTGTTAGAAATTTACAGGCAAATATGTAATATCTTTTCCTAAACTGAATTTTCATGCTCTTGTCTGCGATTCCAAGCACATGAAACATTTTTTTTTTTTTTTGTATAAGCTTATCCGGAATAATCGCTTTTAAAACTTGAAATCAGTTTTTCAATTTGGGATCCCTACTTTGTTGCTTTCGGATTATGTAAATGCAATTTCGAAGGGCACAACCGAGCATAAAGATGATCCCTTGTTCCATGCTCTCCTTCCATTACATGCTCCTTTCATGTAGAGCCGGTCTGTCAGATACGTATTCCATTCAACACAAATGCAGTATTGAAAAGCAGGAGTAGCATTCATGCCGAATATTACACCGTTCAGAGTTAAATTTCAAAAATGCGTTTCATGCCGCGAATTCGCTAGACCGCGAGGAATCACCACGATGAAAAATACAACATTATCCGCGTAAAAATCTTTCTGAAATGAATTGGACGAAGGAATCGGGAAACTGCTTCGGAAAGGGAAACTCAATTGCAAAAACGGCACAGGAAATTCAGATTCGAAAATGATCTTAAGTTACTATCTGATATATATTCATATATATGAATCTCTTCAAACCCATATCAAATATGCTACACGTAAAACATAAATGTCCAAACCGTATACCAAACAAAAAAGAAACTTTAGAAAGACCTTTGCTGAATCTTTTTTATTTCAGGCGGGATAAACATTCATTAATGTTATACCCGAAAAATAAATATCTCAAGTCACGTCTCATAAATCACTACGTTATATAGCAATATTAATTCAACAAAAGTGATTTTAATCCTTTTAAAATGTTTGTCCAACATAAAAATTTTAGACGACAAATATCAACAGAAATTCTTCGCCACAATTTACAAAACCAATCATTTCTAAGACGGAGCAAACTTGAGCGCAATGACGCGATAAAAATGTCTTCATTTTCTCGAAAATTTACAAGTTAATACCTTAAAAAGGGAAAACAACTGCTGAGACCTAAGCCCAAATGAAATATTTACACGGTGCGCCGAGCCAAACCTAAGCGAGCGTCGCCCGAAACCTTCGCTCTGACGGCCACCATCTCGGGCCCGTTTCCGGTGACGCAGAACGGAAACGGCGCAAACGGAGAATATCGGGAGAGGAGAAACGATGTTCGGGAAAAAGACGAAAAACTCTGCACGGGGACAGCCAAGCTAATTTTTCACTTTTCGCCGTATTATCCTGGAGGTATCAGTTCCCGAAGGCACTTTTCGAGTGAAAACAAAAAAAAAAGAAAAATGCAGATAAAAGGAGCGGACAAATTTATTATCTGCGTCGAGTACCACGGGAGGAAGGAATCTGCCTCGAGATATCGCGAGTTTCGTGCCTCGGAAGATCGATATGAGGAAAAGAAGAGGAGCAGAGACTTAAGTCTCTATTAAAAGATAATTTCCCCATAATGAGAGCTGGAAATTCCGATCACGATTCGGTTTACGCGGACTTTGTAAATTATGACTCCGATTAGAAGACAAAATTGTGGCTAAACATAAATAAAATGCAGGGAGCCGACTAAAAAGGTTCCCGTTACCAAAGCGGAAAACTAAAATTTCCTCGTGTCACTTTATTTTTCTCGGACGGAATTTCGGGTCGCCGGAAAAGAAAAAATGAAATAAATGGCATTTGCAGCGCAAGGTACTCTCAAAATTTTCTGCGGTCTAAGCCCCCTCCCGCGGCCGGGTTAAAGGAAACGCGTCGATGGGGATCCGCGAGAAATAATATCGATAAACAAATTTTCGATTAGTCGATCGATAATCGAATTTTCTCCTTCCCTCCATTACGCGCAATCAATTTCGACTTAACTTTCCACCCGGAGACGTAAATTCCTACTTTAATTATCGAAAGAACCAAACAACTTTTTGCTTCGGAGTGCGAATGGCAAAGAAAAATAACGTAAAATATTATAAAAGAAGAGAATTTTTAAGTAAATCAAACTTTTCCATTTTCCACCGGAGGCTTTCCCAAGGAGAAACCGAAAGGACTTAAAAAGGTTCCTTTCAGATGGTTTTTACGAACCGAAATTTACATCCTTTCGAGGGAAATTACTGAAATTCAGGTCGTTGCCGGCGGTTGCAACGGGCGGACGGTGCGGGTGCGGGTGTCTCTTGCCAGTCTTACCTATCACGGTTGCCAGGATGATGAGCCCCAGCACGAAGGCGGTGGCAAACATCGCGAACAAGTGAAAAGTGTCATCCCCGACCAAGGTGGGCACCGTCAAAGTGAAATTCAGGTCGCACTCCATGGTGCTGCTCCAGTTTGTGCCATTGTGGCAGTTGCCGTAATCGACGGTGTCGTTCAGCAGCTTCGGCAGGAAGGAATCTTCGCCGACCAGTACAACCGCCCTGCTGTGCGTGTAAACTTCATTTGCCTTCGAATCGTTCAGCACGTTCGAACCGTCGGATTCTCTGAAAACAGGATTGGAAGGTTGACATTTTTGCATCACGTAATTGGCGATACAGTAAGGGCGCGTCACGCAAATGGATTTCATTCCGGCTACCTTTTTGTCGTAATTCATGTTACATCTATGTGCAGCGCAGTTATTTTCTTTGTGCATATACATATATATGACTTTTCGATGTTCGCTCGCTCTTTTACAAGCAGGTTCTCGATCCGACTGTTCCGTTCTCAAAAATTGCTTCTCCGGTTCGGCTTGTTTCACTGGCCAATTTCTCCGCTTAATAACAAACCGAAGCACATATTTATACAAACGTGCTTCGGTTTACTATATTCATATGTAATATTCAGATACGTATATATAAATATATGCACGAACGTGCATTTTAATCCTCTGCTAATCCAGTTAACTTTGATGTTCCAACGAATGGAATAAATAGGTTAAACTTTTAACTCGTGTTTTTTTCCCCAGAGCCTTCCCGGTTTAATTCTTATCAATAAATCAGGTACATTTGCTGGTGCTCTCCCGATTTAGCTTCTCCTCCTTAACGTTAATATTTAGCGTTGCACCCGCTTCGGTGGTTTTGGTATCGTTTTAAACGAGAAACCGCCCTTTGCCACGTCGACTCTGATGAGTTAGCATATTGCGAATTATTTATTTTCCCGCATGGCTTCCCGATAAAAATTTTCCAACCAATAACTTTCGTTAGAAATTTTCTGATAATCTTCATCTGGAATCATACAAATCCGATGAAACGGCCCCTGCGCCTTCTAACCGGGAGGCAACAAGCTCAGGCGCAAAATAATGCATGGGTTTGCGCACCTGATATTAGCGCACAGAAATTTTTTTTTGTAAGTTTCCATAGCGTTAGAAAACTCAGGGGAAGAGTTTAAAAAAGGAGAACACGAAAAAAATCATCCGTTTTTCAAGTGTAAGAAACATGGAGGTTTTTCCAGATCGAGAAAAAGGTTTGGAAAGGGGGGAAAACTGCGGTTTATTGAGAGGAGTTATGAAACTGAACGCGCAAACAGTTATCGAACACGAGATACATTCTTATTAAGTGCGGAAATTCTGCGGCATTCGGGAAATGCGAAGCCGGAGATAAATGCTGCTAAGCTTCAGCACCGAGACGGTAGGCAAAGCGCGTGTCTCCGGGGTTTCTGGAGAATTTCGAAGTGATCTGCCACAATTAAAAGATATGGAAATTTCAATATGTTGCGGGCAAACGAGCCCGAATATTTCCAGTGTGTTAAGGGTTATCGTTTGCGTGCACCGAGCTTCGTAACCGGGATTAAGGCAGTAAAATATAATTCACGAGCTGAGAAACTTTGATTTTGGGCACCATTATGGAGGAGGTTAAATTAAGCACCGGAGATGTTAATTTGCCAGCCGAGGTTCTGCGGTGGCGTAATTTCCGCAGGCAAACGCGGCAAATGGATCGGCTCAGGATAAAAGACACGTTAATTTCGATCTGCGAAAAATGAAGATTCTGCACAGGCGATAAGCGCTAATCGAATGCGGCAAACGGGAATACGACCCGCTACTTGCAACGAAAATTAATGCTGATGAACAAAATTTTTAAAGAATGCGTTTAGAAACGCGATGCACTTACTCTATGGAACTGGTGAAATTCCATTTGGTATGCTCCGTTTTGAGTTGATAATCTATGGTCGAGCCTGCGGTTGGCAGCACTCTCGTCACACGGTCAAACATGTAATGGACGCTGCTTGTGGGATTGTTCTCTAATTCAGACACGGCATTTTCAAATATTTTATGGTTGCCTTCTATAATATTGTAAGCACTGCTTGAGTTGACAGTTAATATTTGAATTGATTTCTGGCGATTGTTCGTCTTTTTCAACCTGTCTTCCTTTCTCGGCCATTTGTTCGTTGCATTCGGAGTCGGCATTCCAGTCCACGACCAGTAGAACGGCCTTTGTAAATATGCCTGCAGCAAATGCCCGATGCCCTCCGCATTTTTCTCCTCGACCATTTTTTAGTCATTTATGACCTCTGAAATGCATAAAATAATCCAGAATAAGAGTAATTATACTTGTATATTTGACACCTAAATGAAAAACCTGTGTAAACGTTCAAAATGCGATACTTTCGGAGAGGATAATGCAAATAATGTGGCGGATAACATTGGATTTTGTTGTTTTATCGTTTGTGCACTTAAAAAAAAACCCGTTTCTCAAAATTTTAACATTCCGATAAAACCGGGGAAAAAGAAATGCGCAATTAAAAATCCATATATTTGTTTTGGCGGCGATCATTCGTCAAGAGCCTTACTTAATTTACTCGGCTGCGAGATTTTTCCTTTTATCCGCAGCATTTTTACGAGGAAGCACGTTCCGCTTTACGAACAAGAAAACTACGCTTTTCTTAAATATGAAGGGTAGATCGTGAAATCCATTGCAGCAGGCGGCGAGATTACATTAACTTTTGCAATTTCCTCGGTGCAAAAATTTATGTAACTCCCGATCCGATATTGCCATATGGCAGTGCGCGGCAGAGCGGGCCCGATCTTCCCGCTGCCTCCCGAGCAAGTGGACCGGGGTTTATCATTGTTTTCTCGCTTATGCATCGCGTCGTGCACCCTGAACGACTTGTGCCACTGTTTCCCTCCGATGTTGCTTGTCAAGTTTTATTGCAATGAATTCCTGGCCCGTTACGGCATACTCGTGTTTCCTCGTGTGGGTCGACGTTTCTCAGACGTTAGCGTCTTCGGAATCAATTTTTCCGGGCCAGCCTTATTTCTGGCTTTTCATTATTAACCGAGCAACATTTTGATGTTGAATATGTGGCAAAAAATTATATTAAATTGAACATAAATATTTTAAGAATGGAACATGTGACAAACACGAATTAATAAACTAGAATTTTAATGATTTATTATGAAACTTACGTAATTTGTATATTAGTTTAATTTAGCATAAAATTAAACTTTTCCAGGATTCGGATTTTACTTATTAAGATTTATAATAGACAATAAATTATTGCCCATTTTCATTTTCAGACAAAGTAACAATAATAATTTTAAGTAAATAATTTATATATTTTCGTAGTAAAATTTTTTTTTTTGATTAAGTGAATCTCAAAACAAGAAGCATTACAAAGATGATAACTTTCATTTTGGCACAGTTTAAAATCGATCTATTTATAAATGTGCAAGACGCTGATCCATATTATTGTGCAAATACATGACAATTAATTTTTTACGCGGTAATTACTTGCGCAGAATCCTTAACAGAATTATAAAAATTAACGAAACCTTTCTTTTACGTTTGGAACTGGAACGTTCTTTCAATTAAGTGTCTTATTTTAAAAATTAATTTGAAAGACATGTTTCTTACTTTCAGGCAATTTACAATTATGCCATTGCACGTAAGGAAGATACGTCGGGGAAAAGCTCAGATTCTTTGGCACGGACAAGAGGTCACCCACTATCCAACCAGTTGAATCTCTTAAAATATTCGGGACAATTAGACCTGATGGAAGTAAAAATTAAGCATTTTAATTCAAAAGATAATTAATCTAAATATGAAAGCGAGTGACAAGGCGACAATTGGAAAATTCTGTTGTCAGAGAGAACGGAATTTTGCAAGAACGACATTCAAGCCGTTTTTGGGGAAATTATGAAATCTTCGTAAGCTGAACAACATTTATGTAGCGGATATATTTTCTCTCCCCAAAGGTTAAAATTAAATGTAATTAAATGTCACAAAATTTGGCAAGAGAATGTTTGAAAAGGAAAAAATTATTCCTGTAACTAATAATACAAAATACATTCAACTGATACATTTCAACAGCACCGAGGTTATTTTTCTACTGTGACAGAGTCAGAGGAAAAAAGCTATTCCGAAACAAAGAGGGAAAGAAAAAAAATTATTATATTTTATGCATGCATCGGAAATATTAATATGCAGCGCATGCCATGCAAGAAGGCATCTTAGCAGAAGTAGTTGATTTTTGCTGTACCGATGTATAAAAGATTTCAGTACAGATTTTCCGAATGTTGCCGCAGAATAAGCCGGTTTTAAATGTATTGAAAATTCGTGAACATATTGTTAACGTATTGCCAAGACAAGATCCATTTGCTTTGTGCCGGCAATATTTATGTTGGGCGAATGGAAGAGAGGAAATGGTTGATCATGTTATCTTCGTAGGCAGAAACCAAATAATTTTCGAAATGTCAGAAAATCTGTTATCAAAATATTTCCAAATATTATTATTGGAATTATCCAAATAACGGGCTCCGTCCGTTTCTTTTCGAATAATGTACCTGACCGCTGCAATGCTTAATGTTTGAACCGCAGAAGGAAAAAGATCTTCCGCGAGATATTTTTTCCCATTCAGAAATCGGATATCTCCCGATCTGAACTTGTACAGCAGCGAAAGGCAAAGGATTTGCCTTGTTTTCAAAAGTTTCGCGCGTAATTTTTGGTTTGTGGGACCCAGACAGGGACTTCATTAATGCTGTTGCTTTGCGATCCTCTTAATTTCCAGTTCGTTCGAGATCGCAATTGGAATCTATGCATTTGTACTACAGCATAAAGCTTTTGGACTGCGTGAAGGTTCTCCTGGTGCTACCGCATTCTCCACGTCGGGAGCGGCACTTCGACCGTTGTCTCGGAGCATGTGCTTCGAGTGCGCAGCCTTTCGTCGTTCAAATTGCTTAAACGGGGGCAAGAGTGCAGACTCCCCGAGCAAGGGCGGAAATCCAGGATGATGAATCGCGTCATTCGCAAAAGCTTCGTCCGACAGGTCTTCGTTTTCGACAGCAAAAAAAAAGCCTCGTTTTGCAACTTTCGAGCCTTTCTTCCAGCAGAACCTCGTTCGACTTCCAGTCTTTTTGTCCGCGTCGTCGTCGCCTTTTGCACGAGACAGCTTGTTGCCTAATGGTGTAATAAAGGGCTACGTATTTGCTTTTTCCCCCGCAGAAAATTAGGCGTGAAACATTTATTTTCGAATTATAAATTCTGGTGGCAGACCTTCTTAATCGCGTTGTCTGGTACATTCTCTTGCGCTTCTCCAGTAAAAAAATTTTCCATCGCTGGAGTTGCTTAAAACGGAGGAAAGATAAAACTTGAGCCAACATCAAAATCAATTTATTAAACGTTGTCGAAAAGTTAAAAATCGGACGTTAAGGTACTGATAATGAATCTACTTTTGTCTCAAGCAATCTAAATAATCGATAAGTCAAGAATCCGAGGGCTTATTGGTAAAATTCAGTTATCAGACAATATTAATTAGTAATTTTGTGACATTAATACATCATAAGTTCACACACGTGACTTTCTGTACAGATTCAACAACATTTACGTTACCAAATGAAAACTTTTTAAATATAAGAAAAACTTATGTGCGAACCAATATATAACTTGTCAAATTTATGGGGTACGGCCTTTGTAAATATCATAGGGTTTTATTATTCACCGGTAATGAAATTTTATTTTCATGTTGCATCAGTGGAAAACAAGATAAAAGCAAATACGGCCATTTGTATTCGATTTTACGTTGGAACGATAATGTTTAAGTACCGTAAAATGTGAAGTTTGCTGAAGGTTTCAGCCTTTGATTAAAATATGAATTTTCACAGCATTAAATTGGCGAACAAGATTCATAAAATCATCCTGAATTGCGCTTTATGCTTTGGTATTTAGATTTGTTCATGGCTGTCGTTTGTTTATTAATTGCTTCAATAAAGAACACATTAAAGAGCAACATGCTGGTTGATAGGAATTATGGCAGATAAATCAAATCTCACTAATGGTGTTATATTACCGCCATAAACAATAAAAAGCTAAAACCATTTATTTGGAACACCTGAATTTCCTTCGTCAATTCCTCGTCCACTTTTTTAAATTGGACAGAGAATGCTGCCCAGTCAACGGGTGGCCAGCCCTGGGAAATAGTTCGTGAACCCCACGTAACCCGGACGACGAAGTGTGATCGGCAACCGTTCGGATCATCACTCGCTGACGGGGAAACGGCAGTTCTGGAGAAACAGCGGAATTGATGCCGACAGCCGCTGCTGGATGTGAAATAAAAGGGAGAACGCGAAAGCCGCTCGATTGTTGCGTCTTCAGGGCGCTGCTGGCGCACGGGCGGACCAAAGGGATGACTCTTGATATCTGCCGGGCTTTCAGTCGGGAAAACCTCGCATCGGAAAAGTTTCGAAGCTTCGGTCTTCGGTCCGGCACCGTTGCGGACCGAGAGATATGGAAGGAAATTTCGCAGATTTGCATTCGGAAAAGTTTTGATCCGCTGTGAAAGTAGGAAAAAAAAAAAAAACCAGAATGGAATTTATACAAATGGTGGTTGATCCGGCAGCGGAATTTATTTCGGCTGAGGAAGAAAAGATCCCTTCCCGGCGGGAGAAAATTTTTCCCGACAGATTCCGCAGCAGCATTTGATCCTCGCGAAAAGCTGTCGCTCATCCCGCATTGGCTTGCACCATCCGAGGCGACGCGAAATGTTCAAACCAAAAGTTGCGACTTTCCGAATTGTTGCTTCGAATCAAATCCGGGTTCGCATACGGGATTTTCCGCGATGAATAAAGCCGTGGCAGGAAGCTATTAGCGAAAAGGTTGTGCCAATATTGATTTTGCATCTTTCCGTGTCATCCTTGGCTCCCCGGCAACCTTAATACACCCCGGCGTATCATGTAACGTGGATCGCTCTCGATTTTCGACGGTCTCGGCTTGCTTGTTCAAAGCTTCGAATTCATGTGGCCACCCCTCTGGTGCGACACCAGAAAAATGGCGGACAGATCTGTCTCCCCCGGCAGCTTGCTCATTTGGAGCAGTGGCATCGCTTCTGTTCAATCTTTCCACTACAGCTCGTATCTTCTGTCGTTTTACGAACTTCGCTTTTTTCCACCTCCGGAATTTCTTGGTGTTCCCCTCCCGGCATCCAGATATCTTACTTAATTTCCTGACCGAGAGTTCGGCTCGGGGGAAATTCTTCCTCGGATCTCAATATCCTTTATTTCTTTATCATACCTATTTTTGTGACAGGAAAAAAAGTTCCTTTTTTTTTTTTTTTTTTTTTTTTAAATACGTGTTTTAAAGCATTTTTTTCCGTTTACCGTGAAATTAAC
>JAOWBB010014382.1:27023-52594 GCA_028565995.1 Ricinus marginatus
CGGCCCGCGTGTTGGGGGCGGGGGTAATTCGTCCTCGGCTCTCAACATCCTTTTTTTCTTTCTCACACCCATTTTTGTGCCCGGAAAAAAAGTTCCTTTTTTTTTTTTTTTTTTTTTTAAAGACGTGTTTGACAGCCTTTTGTTCCGTTTCCCGTGAAAGTAACCCGGCTTAGCACTTTTTACTTGATTCGGAGTTATTCAGCTCCTTACCTTTATGCAATCCTTGTGACAGCAGCATTTTTTTTTTTTTTTCGAAATCCATTTTTCAACGAAGCATGCAGCTGGATGCTTTACATAAGGACCATTTTGGTATCATTCTCTGTTTAAAAATTTAGATCCAAGATTTTATGCTGGTAACGAAAATGGCGGAAGTTTTATTAAAACAATTTTTATGGCTGTCATAACCGGGTTTATGGCACAAAAGAGACTCGCGGAACTTCGCTTTTCGTTACAGTGCGGGATTTCGGCTCCGTGGCTCCATTCGGAGTTTTCCGGTGGTGCGTGTGATTCGGCGACATTTGTCGCAGCTCTCCGGATACCGAGGGGCGGCGAAAAAAATTTCCCCGTCCCCAGTCCTGGAGGTTTCCGCGCAAAAAGAGGAAGAGCGGGGAAAAAGTTTCTGATTTTTTTTTTTTTGCCTTCGAAGGGACAATCGAAAACGCTGGCGCATCTCGGTTTCTTTCATTTTTAATTAAAGCGCATTACGGGATAGATCAACATGTCGCAACCTTTCGAAAACCGCAATGAAAACCTGAGGCGGCGAAAAGTAAAGAAAATATAATTTATTCGCGATAGTAAAAGTTTGATATTTAAACCTTTATTAGCTGATTACCCTTGGATAATTCTCGTTAGGAAATTTCATTTGACGGAAAATGAGTTTTTTTATATTTATGTGATTTCCGGAGCTTTATTTATTTCCAGAACGACTTATAAATAAGTACTTCTGAGCATTAAAAAATTTACATCATTTATGGTTCCTCACGCGGCAACACGAAAAAAAAATGGGCAATTTTTGCATGCGTGCACTTTAGTTTGGCGATCACCATAAGAAAAAGGAACAGTTTCTTTTTAAAATAATGCAATCTTAAGATAAAATGTTACCTCGGTTTCGGTTGAAGTTAACCTGAAAAAAACTTTCTTTCCGTGTATAAATCCATATCAAAATCAAACTGTCAATTGTGTCTATCACGTTTTCTGTACCTTCATTCTCTTTTCTTTTATGTATGATTAATCGCTTTTGGGTTTATTTTTATGTATGACTATTCTTTTTTCACAACCAACCGAACTATCTGAAGGAGTTATCTCAGTTATATTCCGCGGAGCGATAGATATATCTTGCATTTCATATAAAGATTTTTTTTTTTTTTTTTTACCCAAAATTTTGAAATTTTTTTTCAATTTAAGTATTCGGAAATGATAAAATTACATTTATACAACTCCAAGTGATACGGCACAAGTTGCGATATCGAAACTTGATGTAAACCAATCGAAAATATCGTAAAAAATCGAAATTGTTTACTGGAGATTGGTATTATATCTTGAAAGCAATTGAAGAGTTTTTACTACGGTACAATATTTGTGACGGTACCACTGGAAATACGTTTAAAGCTCCTTTTATAATGCCTAAATAAGTGATATTGTTTTCTGAAATAAAAAACTTCCATGCAGACAAGTATTTATTCTTTTGATTTCAAGAATATTCTTCGGCGAATCAAGGCGATCACCACAGTTTTCAGTTTATGTATTTGTAAGAAGCGGCTTTTTTAACTGCGACATTCAGAAACTTCGGTATTTTATTCACAGTTAAGGCCCACCAACGAGGCGAGACTGAAAAATAATTTTTATTCAATAGAGAGAAGAAATGGCGACTTTGAAACCTTTATGGAACGAGAAATTTATATTGAGATGTTTGCGAAGGAATTTGAAATGAATACAATGGCAAAGCAAGAAATTATTTCTAATGGAAGAAAGCACTTACTATCCCTTCATGTAATGAATAACATAAAAGTGTTTCGATCCAAACGATCTCGATCCACTGGGAAAATAATCCGCCAGATACTACATGAAAGAGGAAATATCTCAAAAAGGAACATTACCGGACCAGGAAATTATACAGTTTTAACTGAGTAGAATAATTCAAAAGATGCAATCCATTAATCTCGAAATGCGAAATTGTTCAAGAAGATGAAACTTTAAGAACTCACGGAATGAAAACAGTTTGAAATTACGAAGTTAAAAAGAAGAAAATAATTCATGGATTATTTATGATGTTAAAAATTTTTCTGTATTCCAAGTCCCAAAGTAAAGATCACGCAAGGAAACAATTTGAGACCGCGCTGCCCTTATTGCGGCCAAACGCGATCCTTCAAACCTTGGTAGCGAAGGTTGCCCTGCACACATCTCAATCCTCACGGAGCCCCGTTCCCTTATGCCTGTCTTCGTTCCTGCGCCTCAAATTTGCACTTTTCTCCACGGGACACGGGGCAGGGTCCTCGCGTACCTGGGCAAGTCGGGAAGAAAGCAAGACTTTACAATGCACGCGGAATCGCGCTTGTTAATTGTTTTAAAGTTGCTTTTGACAGGAATCGATCATCTTACAAAGCAATCGAACATTTAGCCGGTAAAGTGTTCGTCCGGGTTAAACAAGATATTTCGATTTTCCTGCACAAAAAAAAAAAAATGTTCTCCCGCTTAAAATTTGCAAAGACATAGTAAAATTTCTGATTTTCATCATTCCGACCAGTTAGGTTTAAGCTCTAAGTGCTGGGCATCCTGAGAGAGCTCATCTCAAAGCCCCGGGTAACCTTTCCATACGACTGCTTTAAGCAAACGCATTTCGTTAGCTTTTCTTATGGAAACAGACGTCGCTGAACCAAAAATTCTACATGAAAGCTGGGTTTACTTTTCAAACGAAGCAATGCCAAAGTGCGAAGGCGGATGAAAGACGAAGAATGTAAAGGAAAAACATATACGAAAATACATATTAAGCTAACTCGGAACTGATTTGGATAATGAATGTATTCGGAAGTTATTCCGAACTTATTTTTATTATATGTAATAAACCGAATAAAAGCAAAGGATTTCATTTTTTTTTTTTACTGCGGCATCTAAATGGATGCACGAATCACGTTCTTGAGGTGAAAGAATTCTATTAAAATATTTCGGATATTACAACCGTTAGAATGTCTCCAACAGCATAAATTCTGAAGCTGTGTGACAAGTTTTATATAGAAAGGAACGCACTTGATGCATAGTAAGAATGCAGATCTCAGAAGGCATATTTTTATGTGTAATTTCAACATCGCCTCCGGATCTCGTTCACTTAATTTCAGGTATTAGAAAAAAAAGAAAAATTTATTTGATAAAATCATTATCGTGACCCGAAAATTATAATCGGTCAATCTCGCGTTTATTGTTCATTTGCAGCATTAAATTGAACCTAAAATTGTTTGAATATTCAAGAGAAAATGAAAGATAAAATTTGTTGAAACCCTTCTCAAGGGAATTGTTATTTCTGATCTTTTGAAATTAATTTATGCATAAATAACTAATTGCCACCGCTGTGAAGAGCATTCATGCAAAAAGCTCCATTAATAAACTTTGCCTCGTTCTGGATGTCTACTGCTTTTTGAGTTTCCAAAAAAAGGGAGATTTTGCCCTCGGTCCTGCCCCATCGGAGCAGACCCATCATGTTGGTACAATGGTTTTTCCACATCGGATTTTTAAATAGGTTTAAATCAATATGGATATTACAAAGGCAGTTCCATCTGTCGCAAACAGGTAAGCTTTCCTAATTTATACGGGAAAAGGCTGTTGTTTCAAATGTTATTTTAAGATATTTTTTCGGCGGCGCTTTATTTAACCCTCGAACAAATTAATAATAAATTTTCCTTCGACAGACAGAAGGATAAATATTTTAACATCTTTAACCCGTTCTATCTGCTAGATAAGTTTCACGTGACCCTTCCATTAGCGGTACAATGGCAGCCAAGTTCTGCCTTTCCACTTTCCAACTTTCTTTTATTTCTCCGGGGAAAAAGGACGGGGAAGGAGATCCACGTCATAACTGTGATTGTGCCTGATTTTTTTTACTTTCTTGCCTTTTTCTTTATGGAAGACGATTTTCAAAATTTGCCTTGCATTTTTTCTTTCTAATGTTGTAAAATAAACTTTTATACGGTTCTGGCTAATAATTTTATATGTTATATGGTTAATAAAATAAATTAAATGTTCTTCTTTAAAAACGCCTGTAAACTTTCTTCCACTGGATATGTCTTGGATCCTCTACATATAGAACTGAACGGGATTTTCGAATTAAGCGAGACTTCTACCAGTTTTTTCTCGCTAAATGAATTAACAAACTATGTTTTGAAATGCTTAGGAACGAGTACGTATATATATATATATATATATAAATATGATGAGTTAAATTTAATCGAACTGTTACTGATTTTTATTGGTAAAAAAAATAATCTTCTGTTGCATAATTTTGAAAGTATAAAATAGCAACGCCGAACAGTTGTTCATTTGAAACATATTAAAAGAAAACATATTTCGCAAGCGTAATATTTTACCATTTATGATGTTATAATCTCATTTTTAGGAAACAGAAGATAAGTCTTTGATTTACATTATTTATCTTCACCAATTTTAATGACATTTTGATTTATAGCTTTAAGGCTTAATTTACCGGTTCCTCCTTCTGTAAGGATGGTGAAAGAGTTTCTTATTACTATGATTAGAATCAATAGTTATTTAATGCTAATTTAAGAATGTGAAGCACATCTTGGTGATTTTAAGTGTTCCATATACTTATAATACAACATTACTTTTCTCAATTTTTTTGCTTTCGAAATTTTTAAGATATCCTGGGAGATAAGAGGATCTAACAAAAGCTTGAATATCTTTTAGCAGTAGTTTCTCGAACATCGTCCTTGCAGATTTAGCCTACTGACAATGCAGATAATCTGTCCTACGAAAAAAAAATTTGTGGTAGTAATGGAAACCGAGACGGGATTTTTTGAAAATGTCAGATTTAGAAGAAAACTTGTCAGAGATTTTTGATAGAAAGAAAAAAGAAACGGATAATCTCCTAATTTAGTTCATAAAATTTAAGTATACAGCGGAAAATTGACCATCATCGATCAAGGGCCAAACTGCGAGGAGAAATGCACTCAGTGTGTAATCTCTAATATTTTGAGGTGTTGAAAATGTCAATTTTTCCTGGAGAAAATGATAGATAGATCGCTATTGTTTGTACCGTGACAGCAACGGCAGAAAATGAAAGCAACCGCAGCGCGTCTTGTTTCTCGATGAGGGAATTCAAGGGAAGCACCGTCGGAAACCGAAAGAAAAAGATCTCTAAATCGACCACTAATCTAAAAGTGTGACGGCGACGCTGCCGTTGCAACAGCGAAAAGCCCAATACGTGAAGAAAGCTCCTGTACACGTCAAATCTCGTGTTAATGGGAACTCACTCACTCGTCTAAGCCGTGTTGTTTACGTCGAACAACAATAAAGAACAGATAAATATTTGTCAAAAAAGGGAAATTATATTTCTGCCATTTGAGTTCATCATTTTTTAAGCTGCAGCAAGGTAGCTTTTTCCCTTATGTAAAAAGCCAAAATTTTAGCTATATCTGCATTATCATCCTCGAATGGATCTCTCGAGGTGAATCGGAAACATCCCCGGAGCAAAAGACATTAGGGGCATCCGAAAAGGGAGGAATTTGAAGAGGGAAAAATCTTAAATTGCGCGATTAAAGAGTCTTTCGAACCCGTTTTAAAATTTAGCCATAAGCCAAAACCCCGCCAGGCAGTGGCCGCACCTTCCTGCTGGGCAGTTTTTCGAATCCGATTTCAGTTCCTCGTCAGAAGTACCTTTGAAAACCTTTTTCATCTCGTCGATATTGCAGAACCTGCACTCCTTTTAAATGCCGAAAGCTGTCTGCGAACGTGGTGCGCTATTCGCACAGTTCACTCCCACATCACCTTCGGTGTTGGATCGCGCTGCAGGAAATTTGATAACCGAAAATCGTACACAAGTGAATAACCGGCGATTTTCCTAATGCCACGTCGACTGTCACAAATTTAACTCATTTGAATGCAAACAAACTTTTTGAGAAGTGTTAGGAGTTAACGAAAAGTTGTCGTCACCTCAAAACGCAGATTTTCGATAATATCAAGTAAAATCTAGGACTGAAGTGATCACATAAACCATCTTCGGAGTCGGTTCCAAAACCAGCGACAGTCCGGTGATCCCTTACATGGGATGCGGGGAAATGGTCTGGAAATGCAGCTAATGGAGTTTTAACTCTATTAGGAACTGAGAAATTTTCTTGATGATATTCTGATATCGAGCACCGTCGAAAACGACAAAGCTAATTGTGATATTTCGGTGAAACGGGCATCCAGGATCAATATATTACAGCGTGAATCTTCTTAAAGGAATCTCACGGTATTTACTTCGACTAATGTATCATAACAAGGCATTTGATTAATCTCTTTCTTTTGCTCCACAAAGAAAATGGAGGTTGTTTGAACAGTCATTCCAGGAGCAATCCTTTTATTTATTGCTTTTCAAATACATTTTGAAAAGCGTCGAAGGAAAGCCCAGGTTTTAGCACGCCCGTTTGTATAATATTGTTTCGGACGAATATGATACGGCGCGCAAACTGCGCTTATGCAACGTGAATTTTCAAACAGACGGGAAAAAGTTTTTTGATATAAAACCATTTTCCCTTTTACGCGTTAACTCTTACTCGACATTTCCTTATCTTCTCCCCTTGGTGCGAAATTCCAGATCCTTTGGGTTGCGCATCATTTATTCATACCTGCACAGAAATAATATAATTTCTAATAAAAATGGCTGCAAGAGGAATCATTTTCTTGTCTTTCCGACGAAGCTGCTCAATCGGGAGAAGAAAAATATAAAGGTGTAAAATCTAAATTGGTTTTTTCTTCGGTTCCTGAATTATGAAACACCTTGCAGAGGTGGCGAAGACGATTTTTTTAAGGTTGGTTGCGATGAATTCCTGCAGTCTGAACATTTCGAAGACGCTTGATATAAAGAGCAGACGCATTCACCTTGCGGTAGATAAATGGCACGTTTTCGGGAGAGAAATTTATCTGCACGTGAAGCGAAATTTTCGATGTTGTTAATGCACAGACGCTCGCTTGGATCCCTTTCAGATAAGGTTATTGGATGAGAAATACCAATCGCCAAGTTTTTGATGCACATCATACCTCATAAACTGCATATCAGAACTTGCACTGCAGTCAGCAATTTTTTTTTTTTATTCTAAATTATTTATATTTTTTTGAAAACTAAGCTCATTTAACTACTTATGTATAGTATCGTAAAGAGGTAACACACAGATGCGGATGTGTCGGTCATCCGCAAGCCTTCCCTGCAAAGGGCGGTTCGCTCCAGCCCCTTTAAATCACGTAAAATTAATTTTATTAATATATTTCCAGTTTTTCCGATATTATATTCACCGGTAGGGGGGACTGCCCGAATCGGGGAAGTAATAAAAGTATTTTATGAAAAAAGATAGTTTAGATAAGCGCATCAGTATGATGTCGTCGTATATTTTTCGGAGCACATGTGATTCCGATGCGTCTGCCTTCCATTAGAATCCGCTGTGGAAAATATTTAATCAGTATTTATTCGATTTCATGCCCGGCAGAAGCAAATGTCATTTAGTCATTGCAGCACACTGACTTCGATAAACATTGTTCTCTCTTTTTTTTTTATTTCATTATTTTGTTTGGAATTGAATATTTTTCATCCATCACCAAAGCGGATCTGATTGACCCAGGAATAAAGGCTTCAACCGGGGGCGGGAAGCACCCGAGAGTCGGACCTGAACGGGGGGAGAAAATGGAAAATTTGGGGACGCGAAATCGAAGTCATCCCGGATGAAGCCGGGGTAAAAATGGGCGAAAAATTAATTTTAAGCAAAAAAGCCGACATTTGTCAGTTACACGTTCCACATGCAAGTCGATCGTTCAGACAGCTCCCTGATGAATTTATCGAATCGCCTTCTACCGATGGAAGTGGTTTCAAATAAAGTTTTTCAATCGGATTGCAACGGGATGGCACGGTCGAGGCACTCCTCAATTTCGGCTGTCTTATGTGGAAAGCGACTTGATCCAACAAAACATAACTAACATCCGAATAAAAATCTGATTTCCACCAGTAAATTCCCTTCAACCTTTGATTTACTCAAATTGAAATGGGCGATCCGACTCGGTGAGATTGTTGCTGCAGAAGACTGTGCTGCTCTGTCGGTTGTATAGGCTGAAGGCCCCAACCTCGGAGCAAAAGGAAACCTAACGGGGAAATGGCCAAACTATGACAAACGACAATGGAAAAAGCCCACTCGAAGCTTATGCGATGGAAAATTTTGCCTCGATTTCGCCGTCCAATCCTTTCCTTCCTTTCCCGTTTCCTTCTCCGAGTTGCTGGAGAAAGAAATTGCAGCTAAACTCATTATTCATTTAAAAGGCAAAATTTTCAGCTGGAAATTTTCTTGTTCGTTTTCCGAAAAAAGAAAAATATATATATATATACACACACATATATATATTCCTTTTCGAAAGTCGAAAAAGAAAATCCGAAAAGATTAAATAACCTTTTTTTTTTTTTTTTTTTTTTATTTTCATTTCCCGCCAAAAATTCTCCTTTTTCGCCGTGGATGCACTCGATTCGGAAAAATTTTCCGGCTTCGGTAAAATTTAGATCTTCCGGCAGGGAAACTGAGTTTGTAAAAAAACCCTTCCGCGGAATTATCGCCCAGACATTTTCCCGCCGAGGGAATTATTCGTACCTCATACGAAAGCTTATTATAAAAGAAATGAGAGCGTGAACATTTCAATTTTTCATAATAAATTAGGTTCATTTAAAAAAACCATCTGCATCTGAACACCGAAGCGTCTGTTCTTAAGAATGTGATAAATATTCCTCCGGCTGTAGGTAGCAACAGGCTACCTACATCTTCCGACAGACATTTTCGGTTCGTCTGCGCTCGTGAAGAAAAATTTTCTCCGTTTTGACTTGAAAAACGCAAAGAGCCAAAGGCTCGGACAAATAAGGACGAATCAAGATAAAGACGGAGGTGTGCGCTCTAAGTTAGGTTTTCATTCTCTGGAATCATTATAATCGAAGTTTTAAGCCCCGCGGGCGACTTGTCCGGCAGGAAGAGAGAATGTTATTGTGGGAGTGTTGGACAGTCGGGACACTATGTCCACGCAACCTTACCTTAAGAAGATCGAGTTCGTTCAGAACTGTCCGGAGATTCGTGCGATGAGGAAAAAATATTTGTCGGGCTGAGTAAGGGTCAGGTACCAGTCGAGGTATCGAAAATATATATATATATATACAGGAAAAGAAGCCGAGTTGGGTGAACCGAGGGAAATATAGCTGTTCAGTTGATTTGAGGCTTTATCGTTCGGTAATTACTTTATCCGGGTCGATTTTTCATTATTTAAGTGACTTGTTTTAATATCCGAGTCTTTGGTTTATTTAAAGTTTTCCTTTAAGTCAAGACATTTTAGAATGATATATTGCCCGAAATTTGACAATGTGACAACTCTTGCAATCGATCCAAGACAGTCAAATGACCTAAATCTCTATTGATATGGTTGACGGTGAAAATTCACTTAATGTTTAACTATGAATAACGCTGACCGTGCTGAGGATCAACGCTGCTCCGTAACGTTACGTATTTAATAATATTGAATTAGCTATTTAGTCTTGTTTTTTGTTTTTTTATGTAATTTGAAATCTGTTTTTGCCGTTAAAACTTTTTTATATTTTGTTATAAAATGTGTTAAAATGTTTCAGTCGCGGGATCCAGCTCATGGTTAAAATTTTAACTTAAAAAATTAATTAATAAGTCAAATTAATTGAAACGCTACTCTTTACTTATTATAGCCAATGTATTATTGCTGTTTGAACCACATTTTTCTTTTTTTGTGGTAACTAACTCACAATCCAATGTAAGCGTGTTTGAAAAGCATACTGAGGAGACTTGCTTGGGCAAGGGCGAAGTTATACCAATATCTCTCCTTAATAAAAGGCTTTGCTTTCATATTTTATTAAATGGCTGTTCATTAAATATTGTTAGAAAATACAGGGCTTCATAAGACCTATGATTAGAATATAGAAAGTCAAATCTAAATTAATTAACATGTAAAATTTTATAGAAAAGCTATACCACGTGGCTTTTTATCTTTTTTGAATCATATTAACACGCCATTTAACATATTTCATAATAAAATAAAAAGTTTCAGCAGCAAGAACGGGCTTTTAAATTAAAACGGAAAACAAGAATAACTAGTTTATTCAATATTAAAGTCTATTTATTTAGCTTATTAATAACAAAGCTTAATAAAATATTGAATTTTACAGCGAGTTTAATGAACTGAAACTATAAAATTAAATAAGGGAATATAATAATAAAAGTGTCTTTTTCGCGGGAAATACAAATAAAATAATCGAAGAAAGGACGAGTAGTTTTCTAAAAATAAATATATGCTATTTGCCACAAAGAATAAATAAATGTGCTTATTTACCAGCAGATTTAAGGGTTGGGATTTTTGGAACAAATTTGTTTAAAAAAAAATGATTCGGTGGCATTTATGTGGGATTTTATTGTTTTCAAGGGCTGCGAAAAATGCATTAAATATTTAGTGGCGATAACTTGTGCTTAATATCTATATGAAGTATCGGATGATCGGTAATTAATTGTGAAAAAGGCAAACAACCAAACAACCCTTGCCCTTTTCCTTCCATTGTTTCATTTTCCGACTTGAAATTTCAGACTAACAGACAAAGCCATTTGGTTTCTAACATAAAAGGGTGACAAAGTCAATTTTAGCCTCGGCTACAAAAAAGGGATGAAAAATACTTTTTCCGGCAAATTTCCAAATTAAGAACCGAAAATAAAATTTTGAACTAAAGGCTTTTAAGTTTGAGCCATTATGTATAATGTCTTTGCAACCCTCGGCCCTCTCGGGTCTTGGGTCCATCTCCGCCCTTTCAGGCAGCATTCGAACTTCATTTACTCCCGGACGACAGATTGCGGCCGGTTTTTTGGTCTATTCCGGGATCGGACGTCGAACGGTCGGCCGTTCGGCCCCGCCGCGAGCGACGTTGCCTGACCTGACCGCCCTTGCGCCTCCCGGCAGCACCTTTTTGGATGCAAAAAAATTTCAACTTCGTCCTCGCCCCAAGTGACACGTCCAGCGACGTGCCGCGATACTGGAAGGTGTAAATCCAAAAAAAAAAATTTCATTTGAAAACTGTGAAAAACCAATTGAGTGTTGCACTTTGAGCCAAAGGCTGAAATTTCGGCGTGTGGATTTTGTACAAGCATTTTGCATAAGATGAAATCGCGGTTTAAAGTCGACCGAAATACTTATCTGAGAGCCACCATCATCAATGTTAGCAGTCATTTTACCCCTCGTACACTCCATAATTAATTAATTAAAGTGTTTGTCAATTTATTAATTGGGAGTCCCTGCTCTGGAATTGAATTTTCCATGTGTCAGTATCATCAGCAATAAATAAATATTTCCATTTATATGGCATCGGAGCGAAAAACGACGAGTTATCAGAGCTCCCACTAATTGCATTTGTAATAAATACAACCTAATGAATGCCCTCTCCGAGCTTAAACAATTTTTATTACTCATGTGTTGCATTTATGGCAGAGAAGAATCACACGAAGCAAATTCGTTCGGCGCATTTACATAGTATTTTAGTCGCATAAAACGCATTTCGGTCAGATTTTATTGAGTTTCAACGCCTCCTTATTTTCCGAGCCACAGAGGTTGCTGATCGAAGGGAAAAAGAAAATTTGAATTTCAGCAAATAAAAAGGATGTATGCTTGCAGAGTATATATTTTTTTAATCGGACCATAAAACAAGCCTCGGATCTTTAAACTGGCCATGGAAATGGCAAAAACAATGGACTTTTTTGTGTGAGCCCATGAGTGGATGGATATATTTAGATGCAGCATCGTCGAATGTGAATTCTCTTTTTCCAAATTTTCACTGAAGTATTATTATTTAACCGTTTGTCATTCATTATAATTCGATACAGAAAGGTATAAATAAGTCTTCACGTTTCGTTGGGAAAATCAAGCTGATTTTTCTCTTTTTAATGGGCCGACATTTGCTGGAATTATTTTAATTAGTCGAAAGGTTTGTTCAGGGCTTTTATTTGCAGCTTAAAACAAAAGGTCAGCGCTTTCTGTCCGGATGGAAATCGTAATTCGTGAACTGAGAAAGATATGAAAAATGTTCCAACATTTTCCATGGGAGATAGTACACGACCTTTTTTTTTTTTCTTTTATTTTTAATACAGAGGAAATTACTCTTGAAATGAGGAAGAATTAATGAAAATTTGAATTGCATACGAGGAAAGGATCAAATGCTAAGGTGGCCAACTCTCGAAAGGCTCCGGGAGCTCTTGAAAGCTCAACAGCAGACAGCGAAGCTACTCGGAGAATTACTTAAGAGCGAAATAATTGATTATATAATCGTTAATCAAATATTGCAACTACGCGACAGTGACGACGCGAATTTGCTCAGAAACTTTTAGATCTGACTCCGATATTTTATAATAACGGGCTTCTTTTTGGCTCTTCGAGGCTGAAATTTTCCGGGATGCTGCAGTAAAGAAGGTGAAGTGTCCCGGAAAGGGACGCCAAGCGACGCGCATTCTTAGACGCGAGCATGTTAAGGAAAATAGCGTCATCATCGAGTTATCATGTTTCCGAAAGCAGAGTCGAAAAGGAAGTTCCTCGAGCGAGTTTTTCGGTGCTGCGGATTGGATCGATACCGTTGTGGCAACCCTTTAGAGAGCATCCATTTTGAGAGTTGTGCGACCGTGTATCTTGACGACAGCAAACAAAAGCGATTTTATTCCTTCATAAAAAATGCGATCGCCACCCAAGTCCGTGGGTGGCAGCGATCCGAGGTTTCGACCGCGGATCCTTCCGAAATCTCTGTCGTTTTTTTTTTTTTTTTTGGTTTAAGCGACTTACCGCCTTCGCTCCGAGTTAAATCATTTGGATGCGACAGCGCGAAAGTTTAAATTTTCCTTCCAAAACCGTCAGATTCTACGCGAAAATTCCATATGGTGAAACAAGTGGGGTTTTCGCGTTCTTATAGAATGCGAGAGGTCCCTTCTAATAATTCGTCCAGCGGAATTGCTGTGTCAGAAAAATCGGAGAGGACGATCCTAAGAATGAACATCTCCGCATAAAGCTGTATTCATTTTTGCAAGCATCAATTGCGAAAACGACGCAAAGCAGATGGCCGCCGCTGCGGTAAATATGTCAGATTCGGCTCGAATTTTTGATTTTCAACAGTTTCGAATGGAAGACGCTTTCGGGACGAGAGCCACCGATTAATTTCCAGCCAGCTTAAGCGGCTGGAGCTTTCCCTTTTCCCGACAGGAAACCGGGAGTTATTTTGGCTGCGGAAGAGATTCAAAGAAGCAAAAACATTCAAACGTCATAAGCATCCACCCCGACGGAGGGAATCTCGGAAAGAGGCAACCTCCGCGTTCGTTCCTTTAAGGATTGAACCTTTTTTTGCAGACGGACCTGACCGTAAGCTGGGACGACGGACATGCAAAGCTTATCGTGTCGTTTTTACCCGAACGCATTATGTTCCCGCGAAAGGATTCTGCGGCCCTTTTCAACCTTTCACGTCCGCAATCCTCATTTCTTCGGGCAAACGATGCCGAAATTCCGTCCGTTTCGCGAAACCCTTTTCGCAGGGCTCCTTCCGAAAGTGAAATTTCTGAAAAGGCTTTGCACAATTCCAGTTCCGGACATCGAAAGTGGACTTTTCCGCGCGAAAAAAGTTGAAGAAACCTAAGTGAAAATTTACACTGCAAAAAGGTGCGTAACGAACTGTGCAGAAAGCGTTTTTCGTTTAAGTAAAAGAAAAAACTTATCGCAATTTGCCTTTAATCGTAAATACACAGAAATCCCGATGCCTCGCGAGAAACAAATGTAAAACATCCTAATATTATTATTTATTTAAAAATTTTTTTCACATTTTCTCGTGAAAGTACGTTGATTCACATTAATATTTTACACATCGGATATGCCTCTACGTTCCGATGCATTTCTAATAATAAAGCAAGATGACGAAAACGTGGCCGATGTCGAAGAATTATTCATAAAATGTAAATATTTCGCTTCCTTCGAATGCGATACATGTATGCCGAAGCATCTGCTTTCCGCGGAAGAATTATCTGCACCCTTTTACGACAAGTCAGACGTTTGATAGCTATTTTTGATACCAGTTCATATAAATAACTGCACCCATATTGAAGCTACAGTGATTTATATAAGTTGATAAAAGCAACATCCGGTATTTCAAATAAAATTCACTATCTATCGAATTCTAATTCAGATCCATTTATATGCTTAATAACATTGCATTTATAAAATATAAATTTATTCCGCAGGGTTGGAGGCCGGCGATGAGGGCTCGGAATGAATTATGTTTTCGGCTAAAGACGAGCAGCCCTTTTTCATGTTTGATTTAATGCGTAAAATGCGTGCGCGGAACGTGCGTTTCACAACGTCATCCGCATTTTGTGGAAAAATCCCGACGGCGATGGAACAGCGTCTGCTGCAGGTCCAGGTACGGTCGCTCCCGATGTTTTTTATCTTCGCCTTTTTCTTCGTTTCCCGAATGCTTCGCTTAAAAAGCCCAAGCTCTGGGAAAATCTTTAAACCGCGCGTTCCACACCGATGTTTCATCCGCGTCCGATCTTAATTTTTTTTCTTTTTTTTGGTGCAACAAATCACGGGTTTTCCCGAATCGGCCGCCTCTCATCAACGTCCGAAAAAGAAAGCTAAAGCCTCAAAGGCCGACAGCTCTGCTGCTGGAGCGGAGGCCCGAGAATCCGGCGCCAACCCCCGAAAACGCATCGCCGAAAGGATCGCACCCGAGATCCGTCGCCCGGTTCGGCTACGTGAAAAAAAATTTTCCGTGTCCGGGAAAACTGAAGCGGCCGCAGCGCCGAAAGCTCGGTGCGCTCCTCCTCGCGGGGTCTCTCATTAGGATCGCTGCGTTCGGGGGTAATTAAAAGGTTTAAAAAATATTTTCTTTTCGTTAAATTACCAGTCATTCGAACGCCCGAAAAGGCGGTTATTGTAATCACGCTCTGGAAGTGTCATCGACAGGAGCGCGACCGAAAATTAAATTGGCAAAGAAAATTAAAACTGTAGGAAATCCCGACGCGGATGCTGAACAAACGAACCGAACGGTGTTTTTTAAGCCGCAAAGAAAAACATTTTCCTGCGGCTTTAACCCATTAAAAGTCCATCCTCGGTTTGCTGCCCCTCGCAGCAGCGGAGCATGCGCAGCGTATTTTGCAATGCAAACGAGAAATCATAGTGAAAAAGGCAAAAAAATTTAGCCGCAATTCAACGTTGAACGTTTTTAAATCTAAATTTGCTTTGTTGCGCGACAGGTAAAGGTAATTTTTTGGGATCTCCCGGAACAAAAACGTAATTCGATTGATTTTGGGGGCAATTTTTGAACCCGAGGATTGGGTCGAACCCGCACCCCGTGAAAAATTTAATCTCGATTGGGATCTCCCGCAGAAGAACGTGTCTGCAGAGCGATACAAGCAATTTCCAGGCAACCTAATTGATTTGATCGAATATGCAAACCGGTTCGATGATATTTTCCAGCGCACAAACGGAGCCAAGCACGCAAAAGCAATTGATCGAAAACTTTTCGGCCTTTTCAATATCCCGAGGCTCCTTTCCTCCCTCAAAAATTAATATGTTTTTCCGCAAACACCAGCAGTCAGCTTTCGAAATCGAAATTCGGCTCTGGAAATACGTTTCGCTGCTGATTCCGGTCTTCCCTCCCTTTTCCCGAACGATTTCCATCGGTGCAGCGAACGACGGAAGTGCAGCTTTCGAAAGGCAGATCCCTTCGGTCGTCCACCGCCGAAGAGATTCGAGCGAACGTTCGCCGTCTCGGGGAAGGAAAACGTGTGATTTTCCGCGGGAAATCGTTTTCGCTTGCGGACTGAAATAATTTCGGGACCGGTGGTCGAGCGAGGGATTTTCGCTGACGGCCCCCGAAAACTTTTTTACGGTACGAAATAATTTTTTTCCATTTTTGAGCATTGCTCAGTTAATTATTCCGCGTTAAACGCCCGCCACATTTTCCATATTTATCGAGCTTTACGGTCGGGTTCGGCTCGATCGATCTCCGGCCATTCGGCATGCAACTGCACCGAGCGAAACCCAAATTTCGAATTGTGCGAAAAATTATCTGCGATACGGGGATTGGATTCAAGGGGCGACAGGACGAGGTTGGGTGCCCGCAAAGGGTGTCCAATGCAAAGGTGCACATCCTGCTTTTGTCAAAAAAGGACCTGAAACCATTCTGAGTTATCACTCGTGGCAGTTTCGTGGATCGAACGTGTGCGCTGCGGCGAGCCGAATGTCTGAAATAAGAAATTTTCCCGGTTTTTGTGAGTCCCCTTCGGGTTCGATCTAACTTTTCGGAGTTGATGTCCGTCCAAATGTGCTTGGAAACAATGCGGTTCAGAGGATATTAGTTATTTCAAATTAAATATTCTCCATACGATTCAAAGGTGGAACTTTTTCCTAGCTTGAAGTTCGAGGTATCGATTTCGGATTGGTTGCCAAGGCTCGCAACGTGTAGACATATAAGTATCAAGTGTAGAAACAAAAAAGAAATGAAACTGTAGAGGGAGAAAAGCGAGATGTGGCTTACTTTGTGTCGCTGCATCGTCGTTTAGAGGGCTTAACTTCCCGCGTTAGATCCAGCGAAGAAGCTGGCATCGGATGAAGTTTCGCACCTGAACGCGGTCCCGGACGGATTCGGTACAGAGCCGAGAAACCCGCAGGAGAAGAAATATAAATTGCGAGTTACCCATATCACGCGAACCTTTTGACGGATGGAACACCGTCAGGTACCAGGTTGTGGAAGTTCATTGCGTTTACGCGTCTGCTTAATTGTTCGAGAACCTGCATTAAGTCACGGTCGTCCGTCCACACTTGAAAACCTCATCATTTTCAACTTGTTCCGCAAAAAGGCGCGTTCAAAGTGGTGCCGCACGAAATTTCGCGAGGCAAAAAACCCCCGAAAGTTCGAGACCCCAGAAATGGACGCCATACATTGCCGCAGGCTTCGGGCAGGTAAGGCAAAACTTAATTTATCAGGCGGGATTTTCGGTGCGAAAAACCCGAGCAGTTCCTGCCGGATTTAACCGCCCCGCTTTTCCATTTTCCGGCAAACTCCTTCAAAACCGCCTGGAATCGGAAGCGATGCGATTACAAGAAATATTCGCAATCCGTCAGGTGAGCTGCTGCGTATTTCGTCTCGTTTCGGGGCGATAATAAAAGTCAGCAGTCGCGGAATTTCTCTGCATCACGCGAAGGATCCCGAAAATTCCTCAGCCGTTTCACACGATCCATTTGTGCGACAGAAATGAAAAACTCGGCGATGTAAATAAGCACAGAGATCATTTCAATTAACTCGAGTCGCTGCAGCATCCCGCATTCGTTTCCATTCCGTGTTTATTTCCGTTCCGTGACATATTCGACGATGAATTTCAAACATGTTTCGAGTTTTCCTCCCCGTCTCGCGGCTGGCTTTCGAACCGACAAACGCGAACGGCTCGGAGCGAGGAAATAAACACAAAATGGAAGCGAAACACGGAGAAAGAAAGAAGAAAAATGCGTAGTTCAAAGCGGAGACAAACCTTTTGCTGTTTTTGGTGCGCGATCGAAGCTGCCGACCGCAGAACCGCGGAGAATGCTCGGAATCGGAGGCAGGTTCATAAGCGGGGGGGGAAGCAACGTGGCAGAGGAAAAGGCAGAGGCAAAACCGAACGGGCCTTCGAACCGCGAGCGAAGGGAAAAGGCTCCGACGAACGGGGAACCCGCGACAGGATGCAGAAATCACTCTCGAAATCGAATCGAATCCTCGACTGGTCGCTCGGCTACAGCTTTCCCCCGGTATCTCGGGGAGACCACCGCGCCTGTGCCGCTCTCCGAGATTCGCATCCAGAGGACACGCGGAATCTCCCGCTCCTCGGACTCTTTTCCTTCCGCGCCTCCGGGATCGATCCCGCCCCTCTCGATCGGCCCGGGAATCCCCGTCGCCGCGTGCACTTAGCGCCGGAAGTACCACCGGAAACTGTAACTCGCCGTAAAAGCAAAAGCGAGTTCTCGACTCTGACGCGGAGACGGCTGCCGGCCGAATCGACCGCTCGCGAAAATGGCGAAGAACGGCGCGGCGTTATGCGTCGCCGTCAGAAACGGGGCCGTTCGTACAGTTCTGTGCGCTTAACGGCTGGCGGCAAACGCAAGTGCATCGAGACATTTCGAACTGGAAAAGGAAAATTTCGCTTTATGGAATTTCCGCCAAATAACCGGGAATCTTTTACGTTGCTTGCGCGTTACGAGGAGACAACTTTTCTCCAACTTGTAGTTCTCCATCAGAAGTTGGAAATGAATTTGTTCAGGCGTAGGGCTATAAACGGATGGAATTTTCCCTTCTTTATATTTTCCATCAGTGTATGATATCTGCGCTTTCGTTCACGCTCAAACACCGCTTTAATAATGTAAAATTATGTATTGCCGCATTTTCCAGAAAATATATGAAAGTAAAATATTTGATCTTAGCGGTGGCGGAGAAGTTAGCATTATTTCCGTAATTTATTACTCCTAAGTTTTTACTAATTAATTATCATTAACAATTTCTTAATTCACTAACATTTGTAATGCGTAACTTGATACTCGTTTCATGCAAGTGTCAAAAAGGAAGCCGAGGCGTATTGTAAATTTATTAATTTCCCTTAATTTTGAATAAATTAAAATTTTCGTAACGGGCAAAATCTGTTTCTCTTAAACAGATACTATACTGCCCGCATGTAAATATTCTGCATAAGAATCGTACACCATTGCATGTTGCCTCCGAAACTAATTCTTTTTTTGTTTTCTAAAAACAACGCACCAACCTGATTTTGAACAATAAGTTTATTTAAACATTCGTTTTGAAAGTGAAAAAAAGAAAATTAAATTTTTCATTGTTCCGTACGCGATGATGTATAAGTTATGTGGTATAATGTTAATTTTTCTTGAAGATCGTTTAGTCCGCATCTCGATTTGTTCCTCGACCAAAATTCGATTCCGTCCGTGCCTTGAGCGAATATTTCTGTGCATCGGATCATTTCCCCTCGGCTGATCCGACAGACACGAAGCATTCGGCTACGAGAGAGTGAACAGTGAACATACTTCGCCGCGTTATAATCGAACTTTGCCGTTGGTCAAGTACATGCGAGAGCACTGCACAGAAGTATCTTTCGGATCCGGGTTACGTTTGGGTTGTGCACGTGGCAATCGAAGCCAGTGTGAACCTGAAAAAGAAAAAGTCTCCCGAATTTTATGCCGAAACGACATTTAATATCAATCCTTGTTAGAGGAGCCGTCCAGGGAAGCTCTCGATCATCGGATCCTTTTGCAGCTTCTTCATTTTCGCATTTCTCCGGCTTCGGTTCCTTTTTGTTTTTTTTTTTTTTTCCCGGCCGATGCTGACGGTGAAGTGAAATCTTTGCCACGCATCTTCCGTCCGGTTATGTTCCAAAATTATTTCTGTCGCATAAATACGGTTGCACGTTTCTTTGCCTCTCCTCCGTTGCTGCGGCCTTTTTGCGTTTTGGAAGCAATCTGAGGAAAAAAAAAAAGGAAGATTTGCTGAGCTGCTGCCGCCGCCCGTTACATGGACCGGAGCAAGACGCGTTAAAAAGCTCGCGTTCGAAAAATTTTTTGATGTTGAGATACACAAAAACGCTATCGATCCGCAATTTGATATCCGCGATGTATCTGATTTTTATGATCACTTTGTCATTTTCGAATTTCATGGACCACAAAATAATAATTTGATATTTTTTTATGTCTCGATGGAAAAATATAATATTTCGTCCGTCATTAAGTAGTCTTTAGTCGCAATCTTAAATCCGACAGAGGCGTTATTGAAAGTTGAAAGTCAATAGCACTTCATATCGAATTTTGACCCGAAAATTCAATGCTAGGGTTTTATGAGGATATCAAACCACAAAGTACCATCTTCGGGTTCATTGCTGATTGATAGGTTGGGAGGAGAAAAATATTTCAATACGCGTACACCTCATACCTACTCCTGAAACGTTCCTTAATCGATACACGTAGAGGTTGGCAAATTGACTAAAAGAAAAAAAAGGTCTGAACATTATTCATCAGCAAAAGACTGTTCTAATTCTAAAAATTCATTAAATAATATGAGTTTTTCCAATTGCAAATAATACAAGAATATTATGCAACACTGCTGAGATCAATAAAATTTTATCGCGTTACGAACATATAAAGGACGATAAGGAATTTACTTAAAAATAATAAAATATCGCTGTAAAACTTAATATGTATATAATATTTCAAATACGTTCACTTTTTATAAATTAATTTTTTTATGATGATTTTCGCAAAAATTATCATATTTATGCCATCCATAAATCTCCAAGAAATATGACACTGAAACTTTTCAGTGTTTTATTAAATGTGTTGACTGACTATTTTCCTGAAAAGCTTTTACATTAGCTGAAAGATGATGTTTATGAAATTTCCCCCTGTGAAATCACTGAAAAAGCTAAATTGCAATTTGACCCACATGAAAATCTACTCAAACAAATAGTTGAATTTACCAAATGAAAAAATAAAAATCCCGGTCGTATAGTTTTTTTCCCCACAAACAGAATTCTTTATAAATTAGAATATCTGATTTTAACTCCGCGAAGTTATTTATCAAGCCGAAAATCCGTAAGAAAAATGGAAACTCCCTAAATTTAAAGAAAGAAAACGGTGAAAAGGCTTTGTATTTATTAAATGAACTGTAAATTGTTGCAAAATAATGGCCAAGGGCTGAAAAACGCGAAAGTTTTTCCTGTGCAAAAGTGCCGGAAGAGGAGCTTCGCGAAATTACCATAATAATGAATTTATATTTAATGGAAATTCTTAATAGATTTTTGGGCTGCTAAAACTGCAAAAAATGTTTGGAAACTCTTAAAGGAACCAAAAAATTACAACACTAGTTATTTTTTTAAGATTCCGAATCTGAGCAGGAATCGCTGTTGCTCTCTGAATAAGTGGAAATTGCCGCGGTGCAGCTTGATGCGAAAGAAAAACGCAAATGAATCGTAAAAACCAAAGATGTGGCGGAGGCCGTTTATAATTCAAAATGTGTCATCCGCAATCAAATTTTATTGCTGTGCGATCACGAAACAAAGAACTGGACTGGACGATCCCGACAGCATCTTTGCTTACGTCTTGCTACAGTTAAATATGAAAAGAGTACATTTAAAAAAATTTTTATTTTTTCCGAACAAAATGAAGGAACTTTTTTCAGTCGTGCTTGCATATAGAAGATCACAGGTTTGCGGTTTTCCTTTGAAAACTTGTTTCCTAAGGATATTGTCGGAACTTGATAATCCAAAAATAAAATTCCTTTTGGTATAAAAGAGATTAGTTTGAAAATATTTTTCTTAAAAAAATCCTGGCTGAATAATTTTTTTACATCTAATAAAAGGTAAAAATTCAGCTTTCGCTTTGATGTGCGTTTAATTTATTATTTTTTTTTTTTTTTTATCAGGATGTATTTCTATGAGCTCAAATATTGCTGCCAAAAAAAACGTAATTTCATATTTATAATAATTTTGGTCCGTTTCAGTCTTCCGAATTTATTCGCCACGTTCACGAGGAATCATAGAACATTTGTATACATTGGAAGAAAAGGATAATGTCATGCGGTAATATTAAAAAAAAAAATAAAATAAGAAATCACTGATTTAAGGAAAGCATTTAGGAATTGAGTGAATCAAACCTTGTATGTTTAAGTTAAAAAAACTAAAAATTAATGTTACGTATTTTAACTATTCAAATATAAATAGTAACTTGTGATTTACATAAACGAGAAACTGCTGATGATGAATTTGAAGAGAAAAAAAGAAAGGAGAAGCTGCACCGCTGTAGAAAAACATGAAACATGTGCGATTATGATGAAAATGCGGCCTTTTCGATATATAAATACGTCTTCGAAAACGAATCTCTTTTACCATCGACTTCTTCCTCTTTTCCATTGGCAGGCATTTTGCAAACAGAGAAGCTTCGACCGCTCCTTACAACAAAGAGATGTAACAATGGAAGTGGTCGTCGAGCGAGAGGCGAAGTCCTCAACTTCTTTTGCTGCAGATGCAAGTGAACGGATCAGGGAAAAAGGTTCGACGAAGGCAGAACTAAACCCAAACCGTTCGAAATCTAATGCAAACGTCTTAATTGCGCGGGCAAATTTGTCAAAAGGAAAATTTTCTTTTTTAAGCTGCATGAACATCGTGAAAGAACCTGGTTTTTGCGCATTACTCTCACTGTATAACATTTTCACCTATCTCAAGCAGCTTTTTAATTTGAATTGAGCGAACAATTTCGCATTTCTAAAATTTCATCCAAAATCTCTCTTTTCCCACCCACAGGATTAAAATGTCGGCTGTTAATCGAAACGAACGGACTCGGGTCAAATACGGGTTACCGGAACGTGGCACGCACCATCGGGGTCGCGAAGTCGCGCCCGAGAAGCACAGGTTGTGAGCCACGTCGGAGCGCAAACGTTTCGGTGCCCAGATATGTTTATCCGGGTCTCAAATTCCGAAGCAAAGGGCTTCGGAGGAGAGGACAGGACCCCGGGGCAGAAGTGATAAAATGTGATCGCCAAGTGTAATTCGGCCGAAGGCGGACGCGCGGCATCAGCAGTTGTCAGCATCGTGCATCGTTCCCCTCCGAGGCTTCGGATCCCGGCTCGCCCGGGGAAATAATTAAAAGCAATCCTTTCCAACAGCAAACGTCGCTTTTAAAAACCATCAGCGAATTGCCGAATTACGATTGACCCCCTTGCTCCGCCCGGCTTCGGTTTCCCGGCATGGAAAACCTGTTGGCCCATTTGCCGGCCACTCGTCATTCCGCCGGCGGAGCCCGCACTGATAAAGGACTCTCGGACGTGGATGCAGAGAAACGTTCGGGCCGAACTGATTTGCCCGAAACTCATTTGATGCATCCATCGCCGAGCTTTGCCATTCGATAAATCAATCGATTCATAAAGCTTATTAATCGCTCCTGTTTCCCTTTAAGAGCCCCGATGAAATTGCAAAACCGCGAGCCTCAGGTTTTTGATATTTAAAATTGCACGATGCGGGAGAACATCGTTCTCCAGCAGGAGCTTTCTCAGTTTTTAGAGGAATCGCAATTCGTTTTATTGAACTCATTTTGCTCTTAAGTTTATTTGGGTGAGAAATTCATGAAGTTCCTCTCTGGAATTAAATAAACTTTCCGGGTCGCGGTGGTAGAGGGCATCCGCAAATAAGCTCTAAACAATAATTTATTCTTTGAATGAAAGGGCCGCTATTCTGATAGAGTTCCAGATGCTGGAAACAAGTTCCAGGACCCGGGCGATCGTTCAAAAAAAATAAAAGAGACCGAATAACAGGGCAAATATTCTAAAACCGATGCGAAATTAGAAAATGAAAAATCCGAAATTGGAATTAAATTCGAGCATTACTGCAGCAACAGAGGATTACGTTGTAAAATGCAGTCCGGCGGTTCGGAGATGCCTTAAGCACAAGCCCTGGAACCGGAAGCATTTGCCCCGTGAACGGAAAGAAAGCGATTTGACGAGGTTTTCAATTGCAGCTTCCTTCCGGATCGTCGGAACCTAATTGGATCTTTGCACCAACGTTCCCGTGGAAAGTTATTCAACCTTTTCTCTACATAAATATGATTTTTTCATTTAGTCCACGCTGCAAGCGGCCTGCGTGAGTGCCTCTGATAGTTCAATGAAATATACGTATTTTGCATAACATTTTTTTGGAAACCATCAGCAAATTAAAAGAAGAAATAAGCGCGATTTTTGCTGCTGGAAAGTTACGAACCGCTGTTAATCAAACTCGGTTTGCGAATGACGCTAATTAATTAATTTTCTCAATAATGGAACTTCTTAAAGTGACGGAACCGTCAAAGACCGAGATCTTTTTACCGAAACCGAGCGGGGCAAACTGCATTTTGCCATCAAAATCGCAAAACGTTCACTTGAGAACAGCTAAGAAAGCATCTTGGTTCCTGCAGCCGAGCCGATTCTTCCAGAGCGGAAGGCCGCGTCCCACGGCCGACCGGAAAATCCCAATCCGAATCATCTATCACTCGTTAATGACAACCGATCAATCATTGGCAGACGAGGGAATTGCTAACTTTTCGGTCGGAGTTTAGTTTTCAGCAATATCAAATGCCTTCTGACGGGGAGCTTGGTTGCTTCGCTGTGCGGGAATCGAGATCGCGGACAGTGAAATTGCGAGGGATTCTTTCATTTCGATCTGAACCGTGAGATTTCCGGGCGATCGCGGAGTCGCCTTCTTCTCGAGAAGGCAGCTTCGCGCTAATGAAGATCCTTCGCTTTAAGCGCGAGTTTGCTGAGATGACCGACTGGGAGCTGCCGAGCTTAAGAACGCGAAGCCGATTTGTTAGAAATAACCGAACAAAAGTCCCGAAAAGTTTTGTTCTATTTAGCTCCGCTTAACTTAATCCATTCGTGGCATTTCCATGTATGAATATAGAATTTGAGACGCCCGAGCGGAAAAAAGGAAGAGCAGTACTACCCTGCTCCTTCGTGTGGAGAAATGCAATTCCCCTTATTTTCCGTTGCTCGTTCTGTTCGCGGCCAAAACCGAAATCGCAACCTCTGCAGCAAACCTTTCTACCTCGTTCACGTTGTAGGCATACATAAGGGAATATTCCCGTTGTCCACGAGTCCTTCTCTGTTCCCGCAGCAACTTTAACGATAAGTTTTCAGGTAAATGCACTGGATTTTGCTAGCTGTTCTTTTTCCGTTAAACTTTCGCGTATGGTTGAACCTGGCAAAGCGGCCCCGATCCGACAGCCGCGTAACAGCGTCAAAGAATTTTCATTAAACTTTCCGTCAGACTCCCAGACCAGCACTTTGCAATCAATCTCGGCTTGGGAACGTAAGCGGACGATCGAAGGGCGAATATTTTATTCCGGTGGTTTTCTTTTTCGACCCATGTATTTCATAGGATTGAATTATTTCGTGTTTTTCGGGAATCACTGGCGGGGGGAGGGGGTTCGAATGCAGATTCGCGTCGCACGATGAAAATGCTCAAAATAAACGACAGCGAAAAAAATTCACGGGGATCCGCCAGCAAGTGCCAAACGCCCATGGAAAGCCATAAGCGACGGAGCTTTTTCTCTTTTTCTGCTTAAAATTATCTGCTGTTTCATGGAGAAATTTAGATTATATCTAAGAGAATTATATTGACATTTTTAAGAGCAATCCAGAACTTTGCATGTTTACACTGTAATTCTCCGTTAACCAGTTCTTTATTTTGACGAGAGCGAACCTCCAGGCACCCCCGCGGCGATTGGCGCCGCGTGTCGCGGTGGCGGAGTCGAACCAT
>JAOWBB010014393.1:0-52594 GCA_028565995.1 Ricinus marginatus
TAGTTAAGAAGATTAGCTTGCAGGCTTATAGTGAATTCTTAGGAAAATGTGTAATATTCATTTGACCTAAACTAATGATGAAATTTATTTCATTTATGAAAAACTAAAGAGAAAATTTTTGAATGCATATTGTTTGCTTTTATAAGGAATAATTCATTGATATTTTAATAATTATTACGTAACTAAAATATAAGCTGTTCAAGTTAATTTAAATCAAATAATTCTTAAATTCAATTAACAGTTTCTGAAAAGAAACGGAAATCTATTAATTTGGATGTAAAAAAAAATAATATTCAAAAGCAATGATTTGATAGAAAGAAAATGGCTCTTAGAAAATATTTTTCAAAAGATCAAGATGTTCATAAAAATAGATTGTTTTAAAAATAGCAATTCCTAAAGAAGTTTGATATAAGGGCTTTGTAACAAAAGAGACATATGGAAATTTATTTAGAATTAATAATAATAAAACTTGATTTTTGGGGACGAGAATGATAATAATGGACTTATTAATTCAGTTAGGTCAGTGCATTACTTTACTTGAATGTGTTCTTTCAGTTTTATCTTTAGCTAAACGTAGAAACAGTCAATTATTATTTAGAGTCATAGAAGTGAGACCCTTTAAAGGCTGAGCGTCAATTTTAAAAGAATATAGAGGAAGCTAATTTTTGCTTTTAGAAGGGAAAATCTGAAACCAGCGGAGCTCGCGATAAATCGACAAAAAATATGGACCAGTTGAAAGTGTCGCCACCAAATGAAAAAGCTCGTGTAGTAGCAAAAGTTCTTCGAAAAGTGGAAATAACATCAACTGTATCAAAGAAATCTAAATCTAAGGGTAAGTAAAAAAAATAAGTGGCAAATCTAATATTTGAAGCATCCGAATGGATGTGAACAATTTTTTTCATATATTTAAATAGGCAAATCAGCGAAAAGCAATAACAGGAAGTCGATAAAGAAAAATTCAAAACCTGAAAAAATTACATCTAGCAGAAGTAACGAACGAAGAGGTAGCACTGCCACATCACGTAAGAAATCATGCAAGAAGTAATTATACTAAATATTTAAAAAAGTATGTAATTAATTTTAATAACGATGAATAATGAAGGTGTTTAATAGGAAATATTACTTCTAAGATTATTGTTGATATTTGGAATTTTTTCCTCCGTGATTAATCGGAGATGTGATGGGTCGGTCATTATGTATCTTTGATTTATTACATTCTTACACAGGATGTATTATTATAAAAGAATTATTAAATAAGCCGGCAATGGGCATCCGTAATCAGTATGCTTTTTATTTTAACCTTTATAATTTTTATTTTGATCAAATATTATTGAATGCATGAAAAAAATAAAAGAAAAAGAATGTAATCTTGAGCAAAGAGAATCATTGTAAGTCCATTATATTCATTGACTTTTTGAAGAAAATGTAAACAACTTAAAAAAGGGTTTAGGATTAAAGCCTTCAGAGTACAATTATCTAGTGAGGTTATTAAACCATTCACTCCTTTAAACCTGATGTTTTTCCTAATTGATGTATTTCTCTTACTTCAATAGTTCAGAATTCACAAAGTAAATTTTCATTTAAAATTATGAATATTCCCAATTCATTCTGCAGAAACGACTTAAATTGTAAGAAAAAATAAAGAAAATAAATTTGTTGAAATACAATATGTATAAATTATTTTTTGTATTGTAAAAGTACCTTATTCTCGGATATAAATTTTATATATAAATATTAAGTGAGCAAATCTTTGTATACTGTTAATGAATTCTGATACTTTAGTCTTGAATATTTAAAATTTAAAACATGAAGGTGAAGCAAATATTACATTGTGATATAGATTACTTGTGAATAATTTATAAAATATCAAACATATTACATTGATTTATATACAAATTATTAATTCTATAGTTTTGAAAAATTGGTATTGAGGCCACACGTTCAAATTTTGAAATAACTTCAAAACGCGGGGTTAGAAAATTTTATACTATGGCTTCAAATATCCAAAAATATGATTGGCTGTGAACGCAAGTAATCTTACAAAGTTCTAAAATTTAAAATTCAGTACTTGGCATATTTTGAAAGAGAATTTGGGATGAAAGTATTTAAAGTGGTGAACTTAAAGATTTTACTTGATCCCAGATTCTTTGATTCTTAAGCATGGTTTAAAAAGATGCAAAATTTCGATCACTTGTAATAAATTGAGAACATTTCATTGCCTAGATAAATATGAACATAAAAATATATTCAGGCAGAAAAAACTTACATAAGTTCATGCAGTTTTTTTCTTGTCAATGTTTGAAATTTATAATAACTTTTTCACATTTTCTGGTAGCGTTAAATTTATTTTGCAGCGAAAAATTTTATGAAACGTAAGAAAATGTGAGAAAAAAACAAAAGATGTTAGATTTCTAAAAACAACATGACGATTAAGTTCAGGAATTTCCAACGTTAAAAGGTTTCACTTAGGAAACATTTAAGTGCCCATATTTTTTCATTATAATATTTTTATTTGCGCAACTTTTTTCTACCAAAAAATGTTCAATTAATCAACAAATTTTGTTTTTGCAAAGTAGAAATTAAAGGTATTATTAAAAAGTATAGTTGGACAATATTAAAAAAATCTACTTTTTTAATTGAAATTTTCTAGCAAACTATGTAATTAAAGTTTCGAAGATAAGAATATAATATGTAAGATTTTTGATTAATAATAAAAATAATAATAAGAATAATTACCAAGAGCTTAATTTTGCTCTTTTATTTTTGATCTATTTTTTGGTTTTTTTAAGGCATTCAGTAACTGCTTAAATAGTTTAGGACAACTTTTTGTTTCGAATGTTGAAATGCAATGTTTATGCACTGCACGAATATACCTTTAAGTATGTTCAAAAAGTTTATCATTTAAAGATTTGAATTATTCCCTAAAATATTTTGATCTCCAAGAGTTCCAATATTATGACAAAATATTTTTAAGAAAGGAAAAATAATTAGTCAAATATAGAAGAATGATACATTTAGCATTTTATATTAAGTAATGTTTAAAACACACCAAGCGAAAAACATGAAATTAAATCTACAACATGAAGGTGATTTCTTAAACTATTATGCAAAAGAAAAATTTTACAAAATCGGGGAGGGAAATGGTAAATCAGCAGAGTCGCGTCTCTGCATTGTCGCTCTTCTTATGCTTCTATGGGGATGCAAATTAAGCGGTGGTAAATTTGGGTGCTCAATACGAGTTGGGGATGAAACCCTTGGCCTGGGCGACTTTTTCAGGGTGCTCGAGTTGCTCAAAGCATCACTTTCGACTAGTTCACTCAACTGGTAACTCTCCATCAGAGGGGTCTGCGAATCGGAATCTACGAATCCAGTGTTATCGAAACTGGTGGGTGGATCTGGGGGCGGTAAAGTCGGCTTGCACGGGCTGGAGTAGCCGGGAATGGTGATGTGAGGATGGGGGCTTGTGGTGTAGTGATGAGTGGTGCCCCTTGGTGTGAGAGTGGCCCATAATATGCGACCATCAGGGGGCGGAGCCGCCGGATAAGGGTACAATACCGATTCGCATCCCTTGGTTTTCACGATCGTCGACGCCAATTGAATCGAATTTTTATTCGCAAGTTTGGAGCGACATTTTAGCAGGATGAAAGCGAGCAGTCCGCCGAGGATGAGCACACCAATGCAAGAAGCTCCGAGGATGAGGAGCCAAGTGTCGTCCGCCGATGGCCCGTGGCGCGGAAGCTCAACGAATTCCACCCCCGTGGATTGAAATGCCCAAACGCACTGGCTGTGGCATGAGGAGGTTTCGTTGCTGGGATCGAGATGAACAAAATATGGCAGTGGAGGAGGCGGAATGCTGAGGATGTGATCTGGTGGTGGTCCAAATTCTTCTATGCATTCCGGACAATCGTTTTTTAAAAAGTCTAGACCTCCCATGGCGAAAGTCTCTATCTGAAATTAGGTGAAATAATAAACTGTGAGTTTTGGACAGCGCCTTAACATTCAAAATGGCTCGGCTCATTCTAACCTTGTCCAATATTTAGAAAATGAATAATTACAAAAAAGTAAATAATTAGATCTAGTTTTTCATCTGCTTAAAACGATTTATTACATTCGCAATATACATAAGAATTTTCTTTCACATTAATCGTTACCGCATTTTCGAATGCAAAAATTTTCATTTGCTGGAATTTTGGAAAAATAATATAACAAAGAACGATTGGATTATATTCATTGTAGGACGGTTTCGCACGAGAAAGGCAATGATTATGAAGTAAACTGTGCAGTCCGCCATTACGTGTCCGACGTCCGATAGAAAATTGTTCTTTTATACAAATAGTCTAAAATATAAGCAGCTTTATATAGGAAATTTTTTAACTTACCACCTGCTGCTGCAGATATTAATGTGGAAACATTCTTGCACAGCGAAAATAAAATGTTCGGTATTTTTTTTATGCAGTACTAATTACATGATACGCAACGTTCCCCAGAACCAGCGCCTTGCACGTGGCACGCACGCGTCCATGTATTGATTTCAGCAACCCCTTTCCTTGTTTAGCCTTCCCTTGATCGAGCTTTTGATTCGGGACAGATCGCAAGTGATTAGTACCGAATTAATCGTCGGTGCTTAAGTTGAGGTTATCAGCCCTGCTCGAAGGGATGATAGGCAACTGTATAATTGTTACACGACATCGCTCTTGAAAGGGAAATCTCCGAATTTGGGGATGTTAACAAGGCTCTCGGGGGTGACTTAGAGGAGTCGGAGGTGATATCGGAAAATAGAATTCGATGACTTTTATCATATTTTGAAATCGCTTAATGGCAGTGCTCTGCCCCTTTTTTCCTTTTCCCACAGGCAATATTATTTGCATTAGAATAGAGCATGCTGTCCAATGTCCGACTCCGGAAAAAAAATCTCGTGGCTCAGAGTTACTCTGCGAATAGATATCGTTTCACATGAGAGTCGTGAAAGCAAAGCAAAAAATTATATAAAAATCAAATCGTAGAAAAAGATGAAAACATTTCAAAATGACAAATTTATAAAAAAAAATTGAACTATAGCTAACGTTCATACTCAAAATTTGACTAGGATCACATGTATTATTGCTGTATGCGACGGAAATATGATTTAAATATTATTATTATATACCGTCACGTTATTAAAATAAAATAAAATATCAATTGCAAACATGACAAAGAATCAAAAAACAGGAAGATGCTTTCATGACCATAAACTTACTTCACACTTGATCTATGTACGATATCGTGGCAAATCATATAAAGCAATTTCACAACCATAAACCATAAGTTTGAATATGAACAAATTAAGAAAATAACTCCATTATACTAAGGACCTGAATAAAATAAGATATTGAAAATTTGTAATGAAAATTATTTTAAACATGAGAAACACACATTGGCGTGTTTTATTTCCTCAATTTGGAAATCTGCATTAAGCAGGAATTATTTTTTTTTTTTCACGTATCAGCTCAGAAATGTTGCAAATAAATATTTGTCAGCTATTGATGAAATTTCGTAACATTGACTTCAACAATTTTCGCTTGTGAAAAGCCCTATTAGGGATATTTATGGAAAAAAACATCCTTTTAAGAGCAAATGTTTTTTCGTTCCCGCACACAAACTGCGCGCTTAATAGGTTTATTTTTATTTTTTTAATTTTATTAGGGGAATCAGAATTGTCGTAAACAGTTATGAAATTAAATCGTTGCCTGTTCTGGAAGATTATTTGCGTTCAAAAGCCGCAACTCATGATTCGATACTGAAGGGAAATTAAACAATCGAAAATCCACATCGTTGTTTTAGGCGGAAACTAAAAGAAAGGAAGCGGAAGAAGAAGGGATTTCCGGTTTTTCGAGCGACGCCATCGCAATTCGCGAAACGTGCGTCGGTTGAGCCTCTTTCAAATGGCAGTGAGAAACCGCGGAGCACGGTCATCGATTACGCTCGCCCTCAGGTAAGGCATCGGCACCGGCTTTCCGCGTCTCCTCCCGCAAAAAAATTCTCTCAACTCTCGAATTGTTATTTTTTTCAGAGATATAATGCAATAATCGAGGAAGAAAAATAAAATCACTCCGAGCATACCAAGTAAGTGATTTTTAAGAGAAATTAACTTCCGTCGAGGCTTGCCTGCGGCTCTGCTATGGCCTAGCAGAGTTAACGTTAACGAAAGTTACAGAAAATTAATGCTGACTCTCACGGCCGTGCTTTTTTCAAAAAACGAAGTAAGATACAGATTATCGACGTGATTGTCAAAAACTTAAAATTTTTTAAATCTTTAAAATTAAAATCCTGCACGTGAAAAACTTAAAAATTATTTTCTTATGAAGCGCCTCGGCACTTATGTTTTTAATGACAGCTTGTAAATTACATCAAAGACGGTTTTTAACGTAAAAGGTTTGGTTTACGACTAAAGTCGCGCCTTTCAGTGATTGTCATCCGTAAGTTGCGCAGAACGTTTTAATAATAATTCAAAGAGATATTTACAAATGCATTCGGTTATAAGTATCGATTTGTTAAGGCTGACTTAGGATGTGACTCTCAGGAGTGTAGTTTAAAGTATGAGTTGTGAATTTTTATACTTTCTTAGGGAATACATTAAAATGCCCGTCACGTCCATACGAAGACATGTCTGATTTTTAACGCTTTTGCATTCAATCTCGCAATGAAGTCCACGTGAATAAAAAAAATTCGATTTTCAAAAAATTGAAATTTTTCTTCTCCTATTGCTTACTTTTTTTTACGAGGAGAAACCCCTTGGAGTCAACGGGATGATCGGGGAGCGTGGATATGTCGGAGTCTAACCGACTAAGACCTCTCGGTGGATCCATCTTGGGGATTCCTAGGAGCTCCGGTCTGTGGTTCCTTGCAAATTTTATTTATCCAGTCCGGAGCTCGGTGATCTTGATGTCGGCCTCCACATAATTGCGGGGCAGTATTACAGGACACCGCTGACTCTGGCGCTATTGTATGTTCACGGAGATCCCTCACCACCGCGCATCGACCACCAACTTATCCAAGAGCGACCCATCCTGCGTGCTTCCTAGACAGAATAACAGTTGGCCGGCCGAAAAAGAGAAGCCGTGCAGTACGATCTTCTCACACACCTTCATCTTGTCCCCGAAGATACAAGCCCCGGCCGGACGATCCTGTTACTGGCCGTTGACAGAGGGATATGGTCTTTCTTCCATCGCTTTGACACTCTCACGCGCTTTCTTACCCCGGAGGGAAAGGTGGTCATTCGTCCGAGCTCAGATAGGCGTTAGTTGACACAGACTGATCCCTCCGGATGCGATGCAGGTATGCTCCGAAGTACCCGTGTCCCAAAGCGCCTACGACATCCGGTAGAAAAGCATTCCACCAGACCCCGCTTGTGCACCCTATTTACCAATCTTTTGCTGAGGCGTGAAGCAGACAGCGCCGCGTGCCACACAGGAGCTCCGTACAGATGCACGGAAAGGGCAATCCTGGCACTCCTAAACGAGAGCCTTAAGGTTCGGCGAGCAGCCGGCCAAGGCAGTCGGCTACCGCTTACCGTCGAGGAATCAACTTCTTGAAATATGTTTCGAAACGCTATCGAGGACCGAGATATTTCGTCTCATTCTTCACCTCCACAGCAACGCCGTCCAGGGGCCTAGGGACACCAACGACCGATATCCCAAATTTCTCAATTGCATATCCAACGCAACCTGCATAAGGGAAAACTCTGAGGGAACTTCCTTGTCCACCAGCAGTTCGACTTCCGAAAAGAGATATTTACAAACCGCTTCGGCAATTCATTCCTTTCCCGCATTCGAAACTGAACCTTCCTCGGTTTGGCTCTGTAGGCCTTTTGAATGTAAGTAATTAAATTCGTAAGAACGAATGCGTTAATTGAGTTTTACCTGCTTTAAAGAGTTTCAATGAGACGGGAAGGTGCCGGTAGATGAAAAACGGAAATCGTTTTTCCGGATTCGGATCCGAGGTCCGAATAGGAGGATCCGAATGAAATGAAGAAGTTTTTTTAAATTTTCTTCAAAATGAAAAAAATCCGCCGAACGTGAGATCTTCCGGAGGTTCGCATATCCAGGGCCGCGGAAGGATGGGCTCGTTTCTTCCGGAGAGCAAAATTTTAACTGAAAATGTTGCGGAATATCAGCTTTTTGGGCTTCGAGCGGAAATCTGGAAAAAATTCACATTTTCGGAGGAAGGTGAATGAAAAAAAAAATATGTATTTTTGGAACATGCAGAAAAATAAAGTTAAGAATAAATATGGAATAGAAGCCGGATTGAAATTGAGTTTGCTCTTCGAGAAGTATTTCACAAAACCCTGCAATGAGATATATCACTCAGCAATTTAATCGGAATAAAAGCTATTTGATCTTATTGAGTGTGATTTCACGAACCCACCATAAATATGGCTGTAAAAAAAGAAATAAAATAAAAAATGAATGCTTAGCGGCGATGGTCTGCAAAGCATAAAAATGCGTCTATGAAATTGGTAACAGAAAAATTTCATAAAAATGAAAAAAAAAATTTTTCATTAATCCATTTCCCGACTTTCGTGACGGAAAAGACAACGGGTTATTTTACGCTCACTGCTTTTCATACAGCATTAAATCGGTTGCTGCTGGTAAAACTCATCCCGCTACTCGGCAGGGCATGAAATCGAAAGGAAAAGAGAATTTATGGTCTGCATTTGAGGACGTGGCTGCGAATTTACGTGGCAGAAGGAAAATTGTATTGCGAATTGCAATCCGAAAAACCCGGTCGTTATTTGCGCCTTCTCTCTTTCCTTCAGAAAATCAAAAGCAGACATCACGGAGGCTGTGACCACCTCGTTCCTCACATAAAGATTGTGAGGAATCAGTTAAATATATTAATTCTTGTCGAATTTCCCCATTTCTTAGAGTAATCTCCCTTGTCTGCGACCGCATCACGTTTAAAATTTAGCCCATGTCACTTCTGTTATTCGCTTGACTTTTAACGTTTTCCCTCGCTCTTCTCCGTGGGGCTTCCTATTTTGTTGATATTACTTTCCGCTTTCCAAAGAGCGATCCATTTCATTAAACCGGTAAAATTGTTGAAGGAAATAGTGAACCTTCCTTGGCGAAAGATTAGCAGGATCTGTAACAGTTAAAAATGATAAATTTACCTAAGATAAAGTGAAAAACAATGTAGATGCAATGCGGGAATCTTTACTGTTCAAAATTTCGGTTTTTATATTAGTTTTACTGTGTTTTCAATAGAGAAATGAGAGCAGAAATTAGAAAATAAAGAGATAGTGAAATTTTTTGTACATATATATATATATAAATTTTTTTAACAGAAGAAAATTTTTCTTCACTTCGCAAATGCTAAAATGGATCTAATAATTCCTTTATGAGTCGATTAACATTTGCTTACTCCCAAAAAAAAGATGAACTTATCTGATCCTTTTTATACCTATTTCACACTTACATCTTTCCTTTTATAAAATTAGCAGCATTAAACGGGAAAGTTCGAAAAAACTAAAATCTTTGTTGAAATTAGGTTTTACATTTAAATTTTTTTCTTTTTTAATCTTCTCCTCGAAGCTTGGATCATTTCCTTATTTCTGCTGAATCAACAAAACTTCTTTTCCTTAAGATTTTATATTTTCATAACAACAACCGAAATCGGCTTGAAATTTATTTGAAGCTGCATCTGCTTTCGGGGTATGAAAAACATCTATAAAGTATGCGACTCAAAAATCCTTATTGTCATAAGTTTTTACGCGGTTTTTTAAAAAATTTTAAGCCCGAACCTCTTGATAAAATATAATCCTTTGAGTTTTTTTATTTTCTTTAAGTTTTTTTGGGGAAGAAGGAGAAACAATCTCTGTATTTACCTTCAATTCGGAATTTTCACAATTTTGAGCGAATATAAATGTATGAAAATCATTTGATATATTTCACCAATGCCTAGCCCGGTGTATGATAAGTATGCTTAAAATCGTATTTTAAAAATTGCTTTTCCTTTCACGTTTAAGGGAACAAGAATTTCATCTTATAGAATAATGTAACATCCTTACAAAGCTTATAAAACAAAGAAATATCTCTTTTTTCATTTTCTCGAAATTCAAACCTTACACTTCTTGTAAAAAGCTTTTCACTTAATCCATTATAATACCGTACTGTAAATTATTATTATTATTATTATCATTATCATCATTATCATCATTATTATCACATTCATCTATTGCCAATGTCCTCATTCTGCTTTATAAATTTTCTGTTAAATAATTTCTCGGTATATTGCATTATTTAAAAGCAAAAACTGCTCTTCCCATTTCATTCAGTTGGCATTTATATTCTGTCATAATTAAAATAATAATAAAAGAATATTTTTTACTGTAAAGTCCTAATCTTTTTAAAAATATTTTCATGAAGTATAAAATGTAAAAACATTTTCATATGAATTGCGCTTAACTTTATCAAGTTTGTAATAGTATTTAATATGCACATCAAAACTGTAAAACATTTTACCATATATATTTTTTGGCATTTTAATAACTGTTGCTGAAAAATATTTTCAACAAGCATGGCATATAAATACGATGTAAATAGATTTTTCAGTCGGCCTCATAAAATATTTATATTTAAATAAAATCATATCGAGAGGTAAAGACATTTAAATATTTTACAAAAAAAAGGATAAATATCTTTAGCAGTTCGTTATTTCATGGCATTCCTTAAACATTAAACGGTCTTGTAAGCTATCGACTTAGAGGGGGTTTAACTTAATGCAAATTTTTATTAAAAAAAAGAACATTATTATTAAAAAACACTTGGAGAATTTATTTGAGAATTGTTTTTGTTTAATATATTTTATGTATTTGATTATGATTTATAATCATTTATATTACCCAGTCATAATAAGTTTCATTTATGCATTCTGAAGTAGCAGATTCTCAACTAATAGAGTTCTTTTAATTTTTTACACGATTATAAATTATAAGCCCTAAATATATTATTTATCAGATATTACTTCGCATAATTAAAACTATCCTTTTTATATAATTCAATACAGATTATATATTATTCGCATGAAATTGCTTTAGGAGCCCTAAATATATGTCCTTTTTTATTAACATTCACATTTTCCAATTTTTTTTTAACTTTTAGAAATTTATTATTCATATAATGCTCTTTTTTATGCTTATTTCTTTAGCCATTCCTTTATTTTAATAATGCCAAAACTCATATTACCCTTTTTTATTATTTTTACTTTTTTCACCTTTTTTATTGACAACATGATACGACTCCCTGCAGTTTCATTTTTTCATCTCCAAAGCATATAACTAGCGGTTATTAAGCCGATGTGAATGAAATGAGTTCATTACAGTAATTTGTAGTGGAATCTTAAAAGTATTAGAAGCTTTATCTTATAATGATATTATAAGATTAAGCTCCAAAATAGTCAAATAATATAATGCAGCATAAAAAATGTAATATTCAAAATGTTTGTGAGTACCTTGAATGTATAGTTTATACTTGTATTTGCAAGGTTCGTATTCTGAAAAAAAATAGTTTTTATTAGGGTTTATAGTTTAAATTGTATTCAGCTTCACCAAATGACGCGGACTGACAAACCTTAAAAGAAAAGAGAGGCGTCAAGCCGATGTTTTTGATGGGTTGAACTTAAAATATCCAGTTATTCTTCCTTTAGAAAGCCTTTCTGTTTCACTTACTTCAATAGCAGCTGTTCCTTCGCAAATGCAACTGATTCCATTTTGATCTAAGTATTTGTTTAAGTTGTAAAGATTTAATAAAACGAAAGAACCTGGTTTATTCTTTACCTTTCCATTTGTCCACTTTGAGACCAGATAAAAATACATACTTCGCAAAAGAACTAATTTTTCCTTTTTGAAAAATTTTTCCGAAAAGTTAATGTATAATCGAATTATTAGATTTCGAGTGATTCTTTCAATTTCACTCGAAAAATTTTTTAGGTAAATAATAAGAAAATGAATGTTTTTAAAAATATGAATTCATATGCTGTAGGTCACTCTTATTGTTTTTAAAAAGTGCTCTAATTCGCTATCGCCCTGACTTTATTTATAAGTAGTATATTGATAAAACATTTATATGAAAGAAAAATAATATCTTTAAAACTCTGTAGAAAGGTCATAACTGTTATATACAAGACATAAAAATAATTTTTTTTACCCCTGGATTATTCTTAATTATAGAGAAGTCTAAGAAAGATAGAAATCTCTTTATAATATAAACAAAGATTTATAAAGTCTGAAATAATTGAAATTGACTAATTAAGAAATAATTATTATATAAACTTTCTTCTATAGAATAACCTCTATAAAGATATAATAATCAATGCGCTTAGCTCTATGTTGTAATTTATATTTTAATTGATATATCATCTGAAGAATGTAAAGTTATACTTCAATCCGAGGGAAATGTTTGTGTTACGAGATCATTCTGCATTTTCGTCCCTGATTAAATTTATGCGAACATCACGTTGCAGGATGCGAATTCCCAGGATAAAGCGCAGCACTCTCCGCTTGTTTGCGCTCTTAATCTTCTACATCACATTTCTTGTCCTCGGAGCTGCCGTGTTTTCGGCCATTCAAAATCCAGAAGAGGCTCAGATTGTGAAGGATCTTCGAGAGGCTCGGGAAGTGTTTCTCGAGTCTCACGAATGCGTCTACGGTAAGTAATGAATATTTGATAAATTATCGGGATTAATAGATGAGGCAGTAAAATTATAAGAGCTTTCTAAATCCGAAGTAAATAATTAAATATGGTGAACGGCAGAATAATCCTCGTAGCATTTAACGAGTCAAATGCTTAAAATAAGTTTAATCCTATCGTTTGTCTATTAGGCATTACGATTGTCGTTTAAAATTCAATATGAATTTCATCATTTAAAATTTAAAAATGATACGTAAAGCTCGCTATGAAATAGTTCCGACTAGATTGGGATGTCTAATCTGAACACCGGTAAGCAACATGTAATTGATACGTTGCAATAATTATTTATTAAGTAATTTTTATTATTATTTTTAAAAAAATATATTTTATTTTAGCTCTATGTTAAATAACTGTATTTTTAAAAAAAATTTAGTCCTATATTTTTAGACGAATATTTTAAATTACGAAAACCATTTAGGAAGCTCATTTTAGTATTGTAAACCCACATATAATCTGTTTAGACATTCATGTTATTCGTGTCTCTAAATAAATCAAGTGCATGACCTCCATTAAATTTCCTTCTTGATTTGTATATCCTCGGATCAAAATATTGTTCTTCTTTTGCTGCCAAGAATTATCCATCATCAATATTCTTTTTTTATAAGCACGAAAAATCTATTTCGTTTAAAGATTTATTTTACTTGTTACAATTACTCCAATTGTTTCTTAATGTTTTTAAAACAATTAACGTTAAAGATTTTACAGGTGGACTTTGCGATTATATGTAAGAGTCTCTAAATACTAGTAAGTGATGCATATATTATAATCTAATTTCCAAAGCTTTCCCCATTGTGCAGTTATGAGATATCTAAATTTTCCTTAATGTATTTATATTGTTAACTCTGCATTTAAATTTTCATAGTCACATTCATAACTCCGCCTTTGTCAACATTCAACCATACATTACAAATAGTATTAAGTTCCTGTTCTCTTTAAATAAACTCTGGCTTGAATTTGAACCACAAGCAGAACTTGAGAAACAATGTTATATAACAATGAATAATAATCATCGTTTACAAGGCATAATTATAGTTACGTTTAAATCGCTATGAAATTGTACAATATAGGATTTAGCAGTTAGTTTTAGCAGTTTCCAAAACATCTACATGTGATTAACATTATATTGTTAATCAAGGATCTTGATGATCAATATTTTCACTAAAAAAAAAGAAAATAAAATGAAACAAAATGCATCTATTTATGAAAGCAGAAAATTTGTATGCATATATTAGATTTAATAATGTTATAATTTAAGATTGTATTTTTCTTCAAGACGAAATTGTTAAATTTTCATACTTTTTCAACAATTAATCAAAAGCACATTCCATTTCAGTAAATTTAATACTCTTCTTCCGATTAAAAATATTTATATATCAGGGATTTTTTTAAAGGGATTGTATTCATCTCTTAACAAAAGCCTTTTGAAGCAATTTAGAAAAGGAAGCTTTATGTCATAAAAATAGAATATCTTTCATAATTTGTGAAAAAAAAGGTCGATCCATATAAACTATAAGTTTTAATCCATATTTATGTTCGCTTATAGCTCATAAAGAAATCTCATTTCGAAGCTATCAGATCGTCTGTCTAAATAGGAAATAAAAAAGTGCTTATAGTTGGTTAAGTTCGATTATTCATATCTTCCGATGAACTGTTTTTATGTCGTTGGAAAAGAAAAATAAAATTTCCTTGACATTTCACTGTAGAAAAATGCATTACTAATGCCTGGTTGTTTATCTCGATCCCAAACTGAATTCGAGGATGAATTTGCTGTTTGACAATGAAATATTTTGTTTTTGCCCCCCGACAGAAGCTGGAAAAAACGAACGTTTTCCTGCTGATTCATGTCAATTATCAATTTCGGGTAGGTGACCTCTCGTTTAAACTAAAATGGTTTGCTGCTTTCATCAATTCATAAAATGATGGACTTTGCTTTCAAATAAAATTTACGTTCAATTTTTTTTTGTCTAGTGCAAATTAAGAAAAAAAAGGATCGCAAATCATGTTCTCTCATTTGAGCTGCAAATTCATTTAGCAGATTATTTATTAAAAGTTGAAAATTTTCATTTTATAGTGTGACAAATTACAAAACTTTTGTAACTTCAATTTTTATGAATAAAAAAAAAGCTAATCTACCATTGAAAAATGTAAGTATATGACAGTTGAGAGTACCAATTTCTATCTAATATAAATATCAATTATAAACGATTCTTTCTTTTTCATCTTACAAATCCATGTTTGTACAGATCGCAAATTTCTGACTAAAATGTTAATAAGATAGTAGGTAATATAGAGGGAAACATTGTCTTCAAATAGGTAACGTACTGTAGAGGCATTGACGATATTTTTGTTCATAACCCTTAAATTATAAATAAAATTACCTCTAATTTGCATATTAATGGTTAAATAAATTGCTGTCTTTAGAAAGTAAATTACTTCAAAAGAATTATTTGAATCTTAATGTATTTTATACAGATCAAATAATTAAGTAACTTAAGAGTATCGCATAAGATCCTAAAATTTTTATGATCAATAAAAATTCCTATATCTATCATATATTTACGTTTATATTGTACATGAACTAATCAGAAACATCTTCTATCTGATAATTATAATGGATAGAATATTCGAGGGTAATAAAACTGAATAGAGTAGACATTAGAAAATTATTCGTCAGGATAATTAAATTTCCTTTAAAGAACAATTAAACAGAATAGGATAGATGCCATACTGAGAAACTAAATTTCACAAAACATCTATGTAACTGTTGAATTGTGGATTTTATAATGCTATGAATTTGTCTTAAAAGCCATATGAACTAATTTATTAAGGGTATAAATACATGAATGGCAAACTGTGAATGCGTTAATTAGAAAATTTTCACAAGATTTTTAATAATTATGTATCGTTTAAAAAAATATTTAATTATCTGCCGATAAACACGACATAAATAATTTGAAGAATAATTTTCGCTGGGATGTCGATAATGTAGTGAATAAAGTTTTTATCATGCTTAAAAACTGCCTCAGAATATCTAATTCTTACAAGTTAGTCTGAATATATATTCGGGAAAAAATAGAAACCATCCTTTTATATATCCTTTTTAAATTTTCAAAAAATTCTAGCTTTGATCCGGGAAAATTTTGATAGGGTAAAGTTTCTATAAATATTTAATCAGATATAATCAGATGCTTGTCTTGTAAAGACACTAAATATACAAGTAATTTTACACAAATATTGCGCATGTTTTCAGAATGAAAAAAAAATCTTAAACTTCACAAAGGTTACATGATCTTTACATAATTTACAAAGTTAAAATCAAAGCACATTTAAATATGGAAATGAGGAATCTTAAGTTGATTTACTTAAAAAAAAAAATCTATCAGGAATTAGATCGTGTAAGCCCTCTCAATTGTTATTGAGAATAATAATTATAACGTAATAACCAAGTAATTTTTGACAATTGTAGCAGCATATAAAAATAATCTCGGTATTACAATTTAAAAATTAATATGGGGTAGCTTTTTTCCTTTCCTCACTACCACAATCTTATACCTAACACACATAGAAGACGCAAAAACTTTGGGCATGAATATTTTTGAGGGGATGAACTTTTCGCACCTCTCACGGCTGAAAAGTTAACAGACAACGTAACATCTCACATATTTAGTTTTACAGGTAAAGAACCTTTTTACTAAAATAAGTAAAGTTATTATAATTGAGTCAGTTTCGATCCGAATTATAAACATCCAATTTAAATTCTTAATTGTAAAATGAATATTTAAGTTTCAGATCCATCCGTTTGATTAAAAGATATCCTAAGATTAAAATTTAAACTGTGGGGATCGTTGAAAATTTTTTCGAATATTCTGTCTATGTAATACAGCAATAACAATCATCGAAATTGAGAACATGGAGTTACTTTTTACAGACAAAAAATAAAAGGTTGTAGCTTTTGACCTTGATCGATTTTAGCCAACAGGACGAGACCATAGACTTCAATAACTCGATCTGGAAGTTGCAAAGCCGCCGCGGATGAAATATTAAAATAATTTTTCAATATGTTGGGAGGTGCTGATCATTTGATGATGGCCGATGGCACTTAGAACAACGGGCAAAGGAATTAGAATATAATTTAATTAAAATTATAATCGCATTTTTCTCGGCTTCTTTTACCGTCCGTAAATTATTTTTTAAACGTTTCTTCATTCCTAAAAGCAGATAATTAAAACAGAAGATTCATGAAGTCTGAAATAAGATTAAATGATTTTGTCACATATTAAATAATAATAAAATGATTATGTTGTTCTAAAAATAAAAAATACTTGTTACATTTGATTAATATGTACCTGATATAACTATTCTACTGATTCTGTGATAAGTTAAACTCATATTTTGGACGATGATGGAAGAAATATTACATTCATATAAACATTTGCATGTAATTGTGTGAGAATAATGACTTAATTATGAGAATTTTGACTTAAATGAAGATTAGTAAACAAATAATTAATAATCAAAATAATATAGGAAATAAGTTTCAACATTTCATAGATTTTAAGAATGAGTTTGCTTTTTTCGGTTAATGTACTATGCTGTTTCGACATGATTTTAAAAATAACAATATATTTTTCAAAAATTTTCCTTGTCGTTCTTTATTACAACTTGAACTAATCAAGAATGTTACTTTTACAGTTCCTTTGCATTTAACTAAATCAATACTAAAAAATGAAACACCACCTCTTTCAGTAGAGATTATATCTTTGCTTAAGAAACAATTATTGTTATTATCATTAACAGCATAAACAGAATTGCTGGAAAAAAAGAATGTCATTTTCAGTATAAATTTTTTTTACGTTTTTTGTCTTGCGAGCCTTCGTTTTTCCAATCTAAATGAGAAACAAATAGGATGACAAATTTCATTATTTCATAATTTTTTAAAGTTAATTTTTATATTTTTCCTATTAAGTCGATTACAAAGTAAAATAATCCGAATTATGTTTTTCTCCATACGTCTGGTATTTCTACCTCTATTTTCTACTCTTTCTCTTTCTTCTTTAACTATTATGTTATTCTCATAATTTTCTCTTACATGAAACTCCTTTCTATTATTTATACTTATTTTGGTTTATTTGTCACAACATTGCCGTATCGCTGGAAAATTTTCAATTCTACTTTTCCCTAAAATCTAATATTTTATATAAGTTATTTTCTGTTTATTTTAAAGAACTGTATTGTAAGAAGCAGAGAATGTCCATGACATTCAAAAACTTCACTCTAAAATTGCATAATTTCATTCAGTTTACAAAACTAGATCAAGAACAACAATTGTAAGAATGGAAAATATCATTTTCGACAAATCTGAAACTGTCATTTAACTATTTTTAAAAGATTTGTTTTTCATTAAATTCCGGGATAATGAGTAAATTTTCATGCAGTTGCTTATGATTTCACTAGCAAAAACTCGTTCAGCTAAAATTTACCCTATTTTGAATTAATGGAAACCATAATCATTCGTGCCACATTAAACTTAACACAACTTAAAATGTAATACATTGCTGTAGCGTTTTCTTAATTTTCCCCGAAGAAATTGTATCTTAAGGAGTCTTCGCCTTAATTCTTTAGTTAAATCACACTTAGCATATACTGCGGTAATCAAGGATGAACTGATATTTTTCCAAATTGTATTAGAAATTTCAAGTTGTGATTGTATCCTGAAGTACGGTCTTCTAAGTTTATCACAATGAATTTGTTACCCTTTGATTGGTTGCTAGACTGCCTCGCCATCAAATTTTTCATACCGGAAGTTTAAAATGTGCTTCATTGCTACGTTTACGATCAGGTGCTTCGAAAAACGAATTCCTCCGACATATGAGCTTAAAGACAAAAGACTGATTACTCCATTGAGTTCTTAATCCCATAAATGTTTTTCTTTTGAGGCAGATACGAAATAGATTTAAACTGTCTGCATTTTCCGAGGTATTTTGACCAAACTGAAATTTAAAAAATTCATTCAAAAAAAAGAACGGATTTAACATCTGATCGTAGCATGTAACAGGATTTAAGGCATTTTTAGCGATTGTCACAAAAATTTACACAACGATGCGCGTCCTCGTATTGCGCTCGTGACGGTCCGATGAATTTCCGCCCGTCGAACGCCTTCGATCCGGCACCACAGAGGCCAACTTGTCGCGACCGAATCACGAAGGGAGAGCTCCGAACGAAACCATTTTCAAAAGTTTTTATCAAGAAGTGTGATTTGCCTATCGATGCGTCAACATGCGACGAATGTTAAAAAGGACCAACTGCATCCGTTTCTAGAGCGCGGACCAGCAGGTTCTATCATCGAGACAAAACGATATCTCGTAAGCTAAGAGCGGAAAACGTTTTGTAAACATTCCACGTGATCGACGGAGGGCCGAAGACTGACTTCGATAAAAGCAGTAGACTTCGGAATTGTAATTAGAAGTCGTCTTTTGCATGTCGGCGTCTTTCTGCACGGTTTTCCGCGTATTCTTGAAAATGTTCGAAAATTTCAGCATGATCCGGACATCAGGTAGCTGACAGTGACTCTTCTTTTTTCTTTCGGGTTTTCCGCTTCTTTCTCTCCCCCCTAAAACCAAACTAAAGTAAGCCTCCGGGGGATAAGTCTACCAACGTTTTGACATCTTGCGGCTATAGAGTCCGACTATGTTTCATTTGCATAAATACGCCGCGATCTTATTATTCATGCATTGAACATTATTTTAAGAGGATCAACGAAATGTTTTCTTAATTACAATTTTATTTTTCTCTTCTTTCTTTCCTCCCGTAAAAATCAATCGCAAGTTGTCCGCATGTTCATTTAGTCATTATCGTTCTAGTCATTGAAGCAAGATCAATTTTTTTTTTACTGATATTATTTATACTCGGTGGCGGGTAGTGGGAAAACTTTATATCTCTGGGGCGTGTGCATAAGAAAGGGTTGTAGTCGACGAAGTACGATATGGAAGAGAACAGTGTGGGATGGTTGCTGGATGCTCCTCCTCGATATTCCCAAATTAACGAGGTAACCCCGCTAATTGCAAAGAAAAATAAAGAAAATGTCAAACACGTTCTTGGAATACGCAGAAGCTCGTTACTTCTTATGTTGTATATTATATTTTACATTGTTTACTTAATAACGGGAGGACTAGTTTTCGCCGTGTTAGAAGCACCCGAAGAAGAGGAACTGCGGTCATCCATATTGGAAGCGAAAAAACAATTTCTTGCAAACCACCCGTGTGTTAAAGGTAAGATTTTCACATATTTTTCAAGAATGTTTTCTTTCCTTTTTTTTTCGAAAGGAAAAATAAAACAAAAAATCTCAATCATACTCAGCGCACTGAGTTCAAGTACTCCCGAAGATTCGCCGTCCCCATTTCTTTAAGAAAACCCTCAGTAGTTTTGTCAATTTGAAGAATTCTGTCGTGTACTAGTTCAAATTGGATCATACACAAAAAGACGTTAACACAATATTTACACATTTAACATATACAAAAAGATAAGTTTTTAAGACCTTTGTATTTATCCACAAATAACTGTTTGTTTTCAAAGAAAAATTTTGCTTCCTTTCCATTTGCGAACCATTATTGATCTCTAGGTTATCAAGCTGATATATATCCCTTAGAAAGGACTGTGAAAGAAAATAATGAAAATATGTGCGTGGTGATGTTTAAATGCTCATTTAAAAGTTATAAAGTTATTTAATCCATTCAAAAACGTTCTACTTCGTTGATAACAACGTAGTTTTTGAATATTTCACGTTATTTGCCAGAATAATAGTGTGATATTCTCTTCGACCAGAATGACCGCAAATCATCATGCTTGACTGAGATCAGCTTAGTTTAATATTGTTGCCAATTTACCACAGACTTTCTCTCATATCAACCTTAATGTGAATTTAACCTTAGAGCGAATTACATTTGTAAATTACTATCCCTAAGTTAATGTAAAGCTCAACCTTCTCCAGGAGGGAAAGGGCTGTACGATGAAAGGCTAATACTGTATATTTATTAATGGGTTATATGCATTTCAATACGTTCGTAACGTATATAGAAATAAACATCTGCTAATAAATATGAAACGGCGATAATACTTTTCATTCGGATTAAATGATAAACATTTAAAACATTTGGAAAACTGAAAGACAAATTGTTATAGTGCTTATGTATATAATTAAAATTAATTTCTTCAATCATAATATATTTATATATTCCATTTCATGAACCTTAGAAAATGAATTAAAGAATAAATTGATATATTAAGGAAGAATAATTATCTCGTAAATAGTAAAGTAAAAAATTCGTTAATAGAAACTCTTTTAAAGCCATAAAATATAAAATATTAAAACTATATCATTGATGGGGTTTATAATATTTAAATTAAAATTTCCATGACGGTTAAATTTCATTTGAGATATAAAAATAAATTATTTTTCTATCGTTTTATCGTCAAAACTTTTTTGACTTATGTAAATTTATATATTTTCCAAAGCATTTCCTTCCAGATAAAATTGTTCTGCTGAAATTATTATTGTAATACATAATTATATATTAATTATATGAAGATTATATTTAATTTATAATTATTAAATTTAATTATCTTAAAGTTCAAAAATATGATAAAAATAAATTTTGATCTTTTGATTAGCTAATTCTAATTATAGACATTATATTATTATTTTTTAAGAATTTAGTGAGAAAAAAATTTAAATTTAATTTATCTAGAAAAATTGTATAATTGAATCAGTTAAGTTGAAGTCAGAACTTGAGGAATATAAAAAAGTCAGCAACAGACATGTGTATTATATATTTTTTTGTACATATATTTGTATATATATATATATTTTGTTTTAAATTTTATGAAATAGCTAAAGAAAATTTAGATATTTTTCTTTTATTGGAATATAAAAAAATGTTAAATTTTCCATTTTCACTACTATAAAATCGTAATTTTGATATTCTAACTTTTTCGAAAACCTACATGCTGAGTTTTGATCGATTAACGTAACTTATGGCGACAAAATATTAGTATTCTCGAAAATCGTTATACAACAGAATAATTCCCAACCTCGCGTAAAACGTTTTTCTTAAGTTAATGCTAAGCTATATAAAAGGCTGAAATGTTTTTTCCTCTGACGAAATGGATGTTTTCAGTGAAATGACAGAGTATGAAGGTCAGTTTTTTCCGAAAACGCCATTTCCAGTCCCTTTTTCCAAAGTCTTGAGGGCTTTTGTTTCCGTCAAATAAAGTGAGTTATTGCTGATATTATTGGAATAATTACCCATAGATAACATTCTAAACATTAGGTTTCTAGTTAACAACGATAAAAGTAAGTTTTCATCCTTTCAGATGAAATCTTTGCTAAAAATTACATGAAAATTCTAGATGTCAGCTAATATAATTGTTTCTCCATTTTATCAAGAGCTATTGGAAAAATGAAAAAATGACATACTGATATTTGCTGCTGTTTGAAAATTGCATATTTACCTCGACAATTTTTTTTAAAAATTAAACCTAAAAATTTACGTTATTAAATTTTCCGAAAATTCTCAACTGGTGGCATGATAAAATGATTTTGTTCCTCGCGAAATGTTACACAAATACACATTTTTGTGTAAGTTTAATACAAAACAATAAAATGTATGTAAAATAATGCAAGAAATGAAAAATTTCAGAATAGAATTACTATATTTTTCGTTCTTAACAAATATAAATTCGGAATTTATATTTGAAAATTGCTTTGTATTTTTTTAAATAAGAAAGCAGTTATGTTTGATGCAAAATTTTATTTTAATATGCTGTCAAAAATTAATGAATGATAAAAATTAGATTAACTATTTCACAATAATATCATTGAAATCATAAGCAGAAAAACTTAAGCATTATTCTTATTATTATTCATAGGTAAATTTATTTTTTAATTCATATGAGACACGAATAAAAAATAATGACCAAATATCTTCGTATATTATGCATGTATAATTTCAGTCGAACAGCGACATTTTTGAATGGTTGAAATATTGAAAAATGACATTACGCGTAGAAAATGAATTAATTGAATTATGATGTAGAATGTAAATTATGTAGCAAATTGAAAAAGTGCTGCATAGCTAAAGCTATTTTTCGAATTTTCTTTTGATTTTGAATTACAATGCAAGTAATTTAAAATATATATATAGTTTATAGGTATATTAAAGTAAATAATTGAAAATTTTATTCGAAGTAAGGTTAATTTAAAACAATTTGATACAGAAAACATTTACGATTATTAATATACATACAATATGAATACATTAATGTATAAGAATGAAATAAGATTTTGTGACTGTTTTATAATAAATAATAAAAAAATAAATGAAAATTCAGTATAATATTAATTCTTATATACTCTTAGATACAGAAAAGCATGAAAATGGTGATTATATAAGTTATGATGAATGAAGGGAATAAACCAAAATAATTAATAACAAAAAAATATCAATAATCATATTCTCTTAACAAAGTGCTTACATGAAAGCACTGACAGTAACTTTCCAAACGGGTTAAATTTAGAAATTATCTGCTGTTTTACATAAAAATGACGAGATCAATTCTTTACAATAATTTAGTAAGATTTTAAGTCTTAGATTTTATGGATGAGAATTATCAAGATCAAAAGAAATTTCATGATTGGTTGTAAATAAATTATGTTTTTGAATTGAGGTGTTTCTTATCGGTATCGTTAATGGTAATGTTAAGTTGGCATTATAGAGGAAATTTAAGCTTTTTTGAGACAAAAAGAAATCCGATTTAGCTTCATACAGGAATGTATAATAATTTTACACTTTTTCAGTAATTTATATTCATTTGAATTAAAACATATATAATATTTGAATGGGACGGATAAAAAAGCTCTTTCGGCGACAAATGTGATCCGTTTGCGTTAACATGGATTTTGTTGAATCCAAGGCTGAAAATCCGTTGTCCCCAAGAATTGAATAAAGCAACAGCTATTTTGTAGTAATTATTTTATTATATAAAATGTAAAAAAATACCATTTGTTTTCTATCTGCTCTTTTTCTCCAATATCCTGTTTGTCTTGTTTGAATTATTCCTTTATCCTTTTCTCTCCTTATCTATGAAAAACTCAGTTTAAGTCAATGAAATGCACTGACAAACGTTTAATTATGGAATATTCTACTTTTAATTTTCCTTTTGACTCGGCTCTCATTTATTTACTCTTCTGTGACTTTCGGGATTTTTTTTGTTATTCCGTATACAGTGGGGCAAGTCGTGTAATGGTACATATGGATGATAATTATAGTTAGTAAACATAAATTTATTTTTAAAAAAATTTATTAGTTTGATAAAATTGATTTATTCTAATGATAAAAAACGCATGAGTTCCTCTAAAGTAAGGGGCAAAAACAAAAATGCTTCAATAAATATCGCAATGAACGTATCTGAAAAAATAATAAGAGCTTATTTGTTAAATTCGCTTTAAATTGCATTGTTATTTTGTTTAAAATCAATTTTATAACATATTTTTTATTTAGTTTGTAATTTGTTTCTTTTCGTGATTGATGAGTTCTTTTAAAATATAGCATGATTTTTCATGTTTTTACTCACATTCATCATATACAATTATCTCTCGGTAAGAAAAAAACCAATTTTTTTTGTAATCGGTGTGCATTATTAATGAAAAATTCTGATGATTAAGTTATATGAATATTAAATTTCAATAAAGACAATATAGATGTCTTATGTAAAGAAATATGTAATATTATTAAGTTTCAAGATCAAATGTAAATGACAATAGTTGATGCTTTAAAGAAAAAAATCTTTCTGAAAAATAAAAATTACCTGTTCTATTTAAAAAATAAACGAAATGTATAAAATATTTAAATGTAATATTAAATATTAATTATGTTGAACTTTATAAAAAAAACATTTTTAAAATTAACAATGGAGGAACCAGTAAAAGAAAATTAAAATTAGAAATTGTTCAGAATTGGAAATTATACTAAATACATATAGGATGGACAACAAAAATTGAATATATGTATATATAAACATAAATATTATTTGAATTTTAAGTATATGACCATTGTCATGATGTTTACATATTATATTTATGAGAATATTTGAAAATAATATTTTTCTTCAAGTGAACGATGAAATTATATTACCTCCTATAAAAACACAGACAATGAAATAATATTTGAAAAGGTTGTCTGCTTTAATATGTGCAAATTGAAATTGAACTGCATGCTTGCATATAACAAAAGAATGCGATTCGGATGTAAATGTATATGAATTTTGAATTCTGAGATATTTAAATAATAATTTATATTTTAAATAATAATTTATATTGATGAAAATATAAATCACAATAAAAGTAAGAAGCACAAAATTTTTCAATATTTTGTTTTAATGTTATGTTCTTATAAAATATACCAACACAAAATTTTTTGAAATATTCGACTAATGCATATGGGAGGAAATAAAATTCTATTTATCAGTTAAAGTATGAGAAAAATTTTTAAAAGTTCATGTAATCGAATTATCCAAGTTTTTCATTTTCATGATTTCAAAATATGTATTTTTTTGTGTTGTTGGATATGAAATTGTCAAAATGAAACTTAGTATAAAATAAATAGCTGAAAATCAGTTTTATCGATTTTTGCTGACGTCACACTTTTTAAATAAAACTTAACTTTTTGTTCATCGTTTATGCCCGAAACATTCATAAGGAATAAAAGAATTAGGTAAGGATATTCATTGCTTTTATGATAGAAAATGAAAAAATTGGTATAAAAGAAAATATTTATGAAAAAGGTATAAAGCTGCATGAGCTGAAACTGTAAAATAGCACTTATATGCATATGAATAATTTTAATAATGAATAATGTGAAATTCAATAAAACGCAACTATTAAATAAATTTCTTAATGTAATAAAAATAAAAAAAAGCTCTTTTTAATATTCATGTTTTCTCTTATTATTTTTAAATGATTGAAAGAAAATATAAAAATAATGATTTGAAAAACCTCAGAATCATTATGTAAATAATTCAACAAGTTACAAAAAATAAAAGAAAAAGACATTTTTTTTACTGAAATGTAAAAATATTTTTGCTTCAAAATTATAAAACTAAAGAAGGAATATTTTATATGATTGATAACAGCGAAATTGCTGATCTTTTTGTACATTGCAAAGTAATATTATTTTATACGTCAAAAATTTATTTCACAGCCATTTTCATACTGGCATTCAGAAAATCTTTTTGTTTAATAAATTGAATCATATTCAAATTTTGAATTTACAGTCAAAAAAAAATTTATATATTTTTTTCGTTATTTAATTTCATTTTTTAGAATTGAGATATTTAAAAATTCAAAAGAAAAATTAAATCTATTGATAATTTTATGAATTATAAATTAAATCATATTTTCCCTTAACCATTGTAATTCATTTTACAATTTTTTTTAAAACAGTGGCACTTGTTTGCAAATTAGATTTTTTTTTAGTTGAATATGTTTCAATTTTATTTTGTAATTTTTATTTTAATGAATTTCGCGTAATTGTTATCGATAGATAAGACGTGCTGACTGCAAACAATAGCTATAAAAAAATTTATTACACATGACGAGGTAAATGAAATAATTGTCCTTTATATTCTATCAGTCAGCCATAAGTAAAAGTTTGGTGCTACTTGTTAGTTATTTGTTCTGCTATTTCTCCATGTGAAATTGAATAATCTTAATACAATGGATATCTACTAAATAGGTATTCTATGTAAATTTTTGACTAAAATTATAAATTAATCTTTTTTCTTCTTTTTTTTCATATTCTTTGTATATCAATTTCAAACTCATTTCACCTGAACATATATGTTAACGGCATCAAACATTTTATTTACATGCTTTTTTAGCTTTATAATTTTATTCATTTGCTAAAAATTGAGTGCACGATGAAATTACTAATACAACGGACATAAAGGAAAAAGAATAAAAGTCAAATATAAATCTTAATATTAGCTAGTCTAAACCTTTAAAACTAACAAAACTGAAACTAATCACTTTTTCTAAATTATTTAGTTAACCTCAAGAAGATGAAAAAACCACGATATTTTTCCTGTAATACAAATGATGATGTACAAGTTTGATAAAGGTGATGAAAAATTTAAAGAACAGCAATCCAATATAGGTTTTCGAGTGGTTGAGAGGTTCATAACGAAATATATTCTCTACTCTGTACATTCATATGCAAAGTAGTATTTGGCACAGTGTAATTATCGTTTTCTAATTGAGGCCTTCATTCTTTCGAGCGCTTTTCAATCAATGACTTTTTAGGTCATCATTTAATAACTTTCTTTAACCTTTCTACTATCCCTTAATATTTGTGTGATGTGAAAGACAAAAATCAAAGGGAAAACGAAAAGATGTGGCTTGAATCATGAAAGTTTTTATTTTATTTAAAATAGAAGCAGAAGGTTAAAAATTGTTAGTGAGAATTTTTTAGACAGTATTTTTTAAGTGAATAATTAAGTTTTTATTGAATGTCTTCTGTCTATGTCATGTGTCCTGTAATAGGTAATTCACAATTAAAAATATTTCCGAGCTCATTTTACCTGTATAATGTTTTCACAGGCTAGCACATGATAAAGGTATAATTTTATTCTTACTGTCGATCAATAAATAGGTTTTAGACCGGATACTGAATATTTTTTCTTTGGGAGAGTGATTCTAATAAAATTCTTTTCAAGAAGCATGATCCTAATAAAACCCAAAGTGCCTGTAATATAATTGCTTTCTCAAAAGGTTTCTATCAGACGTTTGTGATATTGTATTTTTATAAACATTATTCATTATAATCCCGATTTTGAGTAATTCCGCTCTTATCCATATGAATCTAAAACAAATAACTTCGATTGATCAGCATTAAATCTGAAATCCACTGTGATTGTTTATTATGTGATATTTCAGAATGTAAAGAGATCGAATCATTTTGCTATTCCATCATTTACGCTTCGGACATGATGATGATTTTATAAATATTGTTGCGTTAAGAGCTCCGAAAATCCTGATGCAATTCAATGGGTTAATATTATGGTAAAGTCCTGAAAGGGAAGAATTAAGAGAAGCAATTCATACGATAATCAGAATTGAAATTCAGGTATAAACCATTCAATAGAGTAAAATTTTCTTTCAAATGATCTATATGAACTAAGCTCAGGGAAATTTTTGAAATTTTTTCTTTTCGTCATTTCAACGAGTTTTCCTCACATTAGACATATCAGTCGATAGCGTATGATTATTTTACAAGTCATATCTCAATATGATACTTACAGATTTTCAGTGCCTAAAATGATTTACGATTATATCCATCATTTTAGATGGATGCAATTCCATGCAATTCCAGATGAAACACATGTAAATTCATTTCTTTGTCGCAGAAAATTGATCTATAGCGATCCGTCATGAAATTTTACATATAATCATTTTAAATTTATTAACTTATCTTAAACGATTATTTTTACTAAATCAACACTTTAAAGATGGATTTAACCAAATCTCAGCTAATGTTGATTGATCTTGCATTGATAAACAGTTGAACTTATTTACAAAAAAAGATCCACTGTTATTGCCATCTTACAATTGCATATTATTTTAAATTCGTCTAAGAATAATGCTTCTAGCAGAAATTGTTTTTTACCTATTTCAATTATATTTTGCCATTATTGAAAAAATTTATTTAACTTATTATTTAGTATATTATTTGGTTCCGATCTCAGTATCATTAATACATGGCACTGGATTTTACACATGGTGTGAAAACTGTTTCCTAAACAAGTATAGGCCTTTTATTTACTGCTAAGCTTGCAAATGCGTTTTGGAAAACAAATCCCATTATCACTGAGCTTTTGAGCAAATTATAAGCATTCCATAAATAAAAAAATATTGTGGCTTAATTTACGATCTAATGCCTAAAAGTTTCTGCATACTTATGAAAATTGTCACTTTTTTCCACGTGTTACTTAATTTATGAGGATAAATTACAAATTATTCTGACTGATACAGCAAGTTCATCTCTGTATAATAGCTCACGGGCTTATAATTCACCTTCCTAACCTGAAATTAATAAGCTTTCCTCATTTACCAATTTAATTTTCACAGTTTTTCTTTTTTAAATATTTAAAACCTGTTCTCGATGAAAACGAAGTGGAAGTTTCATTTTGGGAAAAATAAACTTTAGCAGTTCAGATATTTGAAAGGTTAATTTTTAATAATTCTCAGTCTACAAAATTCTCAAAACCACTAAATGTCTCGGAGCTAAATGAGATGATTCATAAATAGAATTGGATTGCTTCATTAATCTCAAATTTTTCCATGATAAACTCCGGAAAGGTTTATACAAATATCCTGATTAAAATTAAAGGCATAAACCCCTGATTTTGCGTGGAGGAAATTCTCAAAATGTTCTTACGGCTTTTGCAGAACATTGGTAGAGAAAAATACTCGTTTTAACAAATTCGTTTTTTCGTTTCCTTCTTTCATCACTTTCGACTCTATAGTGAAAATGGTAAAAGCTTCGCTAAAAAACAAAAATAAAGAATTGCAGATATTGCTTAAAAAACTAAAAAATATGTCCTGAAAAGAGATTTTTGTTTAGATTTTTTTCCCAGATTTCAAAAACATTTCGGAGGCATTCGCGTATATATTTTTCAAATGGTTTCATTTTTTGCTTTGTATGATTTTGTATGCATGCTTTTTTTTCATACGTATAAGGATACATAAATTAATCCTGACATTTTATTAAAATATTTCTTTTCGCATATCAGTTTCGATTGATAGATGTATATCTCCGACGAATATCAATAAAAAGTTATATATATGAACTATTATAAAGATAAATCGATGGGGTTTCTTGAGGTATAAGGGACTCCAAAGTGAATCGTCTTTTGCTGATAATGTCGTCTTCTCCAATAAAATGATACAAGCTTTAAAAAAGAATTTTTTTTAAACTTCAAACCTTTTTTATGATATTACATTTCCATTTTTTCTTTTCTACAAGTTGTTTTTTGTGCCATTTAGACGGATTTTATTTCATCCTTTTTAACGAGAATAAATTTTTTTTCTCCCGAATTTTGTGCTTTTCAGTATATTTTAATCTGCATTGTATTTTATTCTGTTTTCGTTACCGCTAAAAGCTGTGTTAACTCTGTATAATTCCAGACCGGCGACAATTTCTCCGTCAAGACCTAAAAATTTCACAAAGATAACTTTTATGAAACATTTTAATTCACAGATATTATCCTATTAGGCCAGCCCAGAACAAAGTAGAGTTTTTTTAATATTTTCCCGCGATCCGTTTATTACCCATACGAATGTTATGATTCCTCATGGCATAAAGATGTAAGTTAATACATAGAAAAGATCTAAAGCTAATCCCCTTATACACAATATACTTAGTTCGCTGACACATGAGGTAAAATGCTTCGCTTTTTGAAATAAATAGAATAATTTTAAAAGTATGTGAATCGTCCTTAAAATTTTATTTTTTCCCTTTTTTTTCTTAACTAATTATCTTTATTTGTTTATTGCTTATATTTTAATTTTACCGGATTTTCTTAATGATGAAATTGATGATTAATAATATTTTAGAACCTGTGAGAGCAGAAAAATTAGATTTTTAATTAAATACTGAAAATTCTATTTATATTTTGCTACTTGAAGACTACCTAAATTTCACGTATCAATTTTCCAGTATAATGAAACCCCAATTAACATTACTGAAATGGTTTATATGACAGTTGACATTTTTCATTCTAAACTATACAAATTTATTAAATTTCAAAATGTTAAAGTAATAGAGACAAAAAAATACAAACCCTCATTTTGACTTCAATCATAATTTATAATTGACTTGAAAATGTTGTCGGTTAGTAACCAATATGATTACTTAAATCAACATTGAAAAATCTGTCATTTTCATATTTTAGTGAATAAAAAAAATTGAATAAGGGATGGCGATTGTCAATTGGATGCAATACATTTATAAAGAAAAAAATAACAATAACTAATTGAAATCTCTTGTTTTTTTCTACATTCTTACTTATTAGCATTGAATTTTTTTTTCAAATAATGAGCTTGCTGCTCTTATTATTCATTATAAACTTTCTTTTTAATCTATTAACGGTTAAGAAACATTTTTTCTACTATAAGTTACTTTTTTCCCGCACATTGAACCAAAGCAACGCCTTGCAATATAGTTAATGATGCATTTCGAACTCGTAACCGAGGTATAATGTATTTCTGACAATTTTATATTTCTAATTCCCAACGAAAGACTTTCAACGATGTTAAGTACCATGGTGATTGCATGCTTTTAATAAGTTATTTTCTAAATAAAAAGCATTTCAAAGTATTAGACACCCATTAATTTGAATCAGTCTAAGCAGAGGATCTGTCGCAGATGCTTTACAGATTTTTTTGTTTCTGTTTTGTTTATATGTTCATGAGAATGAAATTTTTTAAAATGAAATTATTGAATATTTGCGCTAAACATGGTTAAATTACATTGCAAATGGATTTATTTATATCCACGGTTATCACTTATTTTATAAGTAATTAATATTATCCGCCATTGTCATACATTCGCAGCCTCCGAGATATTTAGAGAACTAATACACATTCCGACTGAATCAATTTTTCGGCGGACTGAGCCAAAAGAGATAACTATTTGACCTAAGATATGAACGTTTTTTTTTCTCTCAATTCTTTGTTTATCTTTTCTCTGTTTCTGGTTGAGGAAAAAATTTAAAAAGGTAAAAAGATTCTGCATTTAAATTCATTTCTGCTTTGAAAAAAATTCACTGTATTTTTTTTTAAAAACAATCCGTAATTCCTTCTTTTAATCATATTTTAAGAGTCTAACAGGTTACATCTTATGCCTAAGGAAAACAAGAATGTTCGGGAGGATTAATTTTTCCCCGATATACAATTAAATGTTTTTCTGATATTCGGAGTAAAATGAAATACTTATAAGTTGAAAAAAGGGAAACGATATTGAATATATTGAAAACAGATTTGCCTAAAAATGAAGTTTTGTATTTTGAAATAGTATTTGATTTTAAAATTATAAATGACAAATAAAATGCTCATTTCTAATATTGCCAGCGGAAAACGTGATTTAAAATCATATCATTCTTTGCATATATTTTGATAATTGTTGATTTTTTTTCTCTTTTTTTTTATATTTCATATGTTCAATAACCTACTCAAAATTTTCAATTCCGCTTTTGGCTTTCGAGGTAATTTTTTATTCCCATAATGTTGCCACGAGGACATCTAATTTTACGAATTTAAACAATATCCGTCTTTTAATTTATGTTAAACATTAAGCTTATCACTGATAATCAAAGTTTCCCCGATTAGTTTACATTACTCATTTAATAACTGCTCCACTTTTATTGCATAGTCTTTTCCTTTATTTTATTTTCTTTTAAAAAACAATACATCTTGATATTAGAATTAAATTTACACCTGAATCGACTAAATTTTTTAAAATTAATTCCTTAAATTAATTTTATTTAAATATTGCTTGCTGCATATGAAAGTGTAATGACTTCACCTTTGTTTTAGTGATTTTACACTGTCAATATTTAGGATACGGGTAATGCGTTTTAACAAAAATTATGTCTTGCTGCAGATCAGGATTTAGAGGAACTTATTGAAAAAATTGTCAGCGCCAGCAATAGGGGAGTTTCAGCGGCTAGAAATGTTTCTGGCGAGCCAAATTGGAGTTTTGGACAATCTTTATTCTTCTCGAGCACCGTGGTGACCACAATAGGTAAATACCATGCCTTTTGGAAAAATATAATATTTTTACCATTACTAGGAATGATTAAAATTAAAAACTTTCAAACTCAAAACTTGTGCCCCCGTGTTTTTTTAATTTTAGATTTTTATATTACACAAATTATAACGTGATTTGAAAAGGCATAAACTTCATAAGAAACTTTCCACATTTTCATCTGTTTTAAACATTCCAACACGAATTTTAAGTTCTCTTGTGATGAACATGAAATATTTGAATTGTTGAACTAAAAAAAATCCAATCTCGCAAAATGATTTTAAGTCGCAGCCAATCTGTGATGAATAAAAATTGTGAAAACCGAGAGAAAGACGCAAAATAAAAAACTCTCATTGTTCTAATGTTATTTCTAAAAAAGCTTAAAATATATATTTAAAGAAAATAAATTTTGTATTAAATAATGAAATTTTCAGATTTAAAAACTTTTCTGATTCAAATTCAACGAGAATTTTATAATTCTGTTCATTATGAATATTTTTATATGAAAATTAGATCAGTTTCAGCACTAATTTTTTTCATTTTCTTAAAAAAATTTGAATATCATTTTTCCTGCGACCAACAGAAATAAATAATTATTCGACGAAATATCAAATGATACTGAAATACTTTTTTAACTTTATCTACAAGTTTTAATAATAATAATAACATTAATGATATTTAGGTGTCGACCTGGATTTGAAAATTTAAATCTGTTGCACATGCTGAACAAAGCATCGGTAAATAATAAACGATCATTTTTGAAAAAAGGAAATAATTTTTTGTCGTTGCAGGATACGGTCACGTTACGCCCTTGTCTAAGGCCGGGAAATGCTTTTGCATCATTTATGCCGTCCTCGGAATCCCTCTGACTCTGATGCTTCTCACCGCTCTTGTGGAGCGACTCATGATACCCTCAACCCATATTCTTCAGTTTCTGAATTCAAAACTGGGCCACCTCTACCAGCCGTTCAACATAAGGCTTTTTCATCTGTTCTTCATTGCTGCAATTCTTCTCATTTTCTTTCTGTTCATACCTGCAGCGATTTTTGCATACATAGAACCCAACTGGGATTATTTGGATTCCATGTACTACTGTTTCATATCGCTGACAACGATTGGCTTGGGTGACTACATTCCGGGTGATTCGCCAAATCAACCATATCGTCCTTTTTACAAGGTTTTAACAACAGGTATAATTTTGTTTCCCCTATTATACATGTATATATGTAATTGCTACCGTTATCTCTCGAGGAGCAAAACAAAAACCGTTTTTCTCGATTCTGATTTACATGTGGCATTTTTTCTTTAGTTATACGACGGCATAAGTGTTTTAATTTATGGATGCATAGTGAAAATGAATGCGAAAATTGAAAATAATTTAAGAATCTGAAATCGTGAAAATTTCGATTGAATAGAGGATAAACAGTTGCATATATGCATCGGCTTGATTAAATGTAATACTTAGTGAAATTTCTTTCAGGTTACCTTCTCACCGGACTGACCTTTTTGGTGCTTACGTTAACCGTGTTCTATGACATACCGCAACTCAACTTCGGGCTTTTCTTCTTAATGCAGTCTGATGAGATGTCATCAACAACAAACATCGATCCGGAAAAGGTTCGTCTGCAAACCCCGGGAGCAATTGGACCAAAGTATACTCAACAACTGGATGTTGGCCAGGGACAACATTCCGTTGTGAGAGTGAAAACGAGACGGGATGACTCAAAATCCGGAAGATATCACTGCAGTGGATGTCACACTATTCTAAGCCATTAAAAAGGTTTCTCAGATTTGAAAAATTATCCTGTGAAAGGTTCAGAGTTTCAAAAAGCTGAATAAAGAACTATGCGAAAAACCATAGATTGATGATTGTCGCATTTTCATATTTGTTGAGAAAGTTCTCATTTAATCTTAAGCGTAAAATTTTATTAATAGACAAAGACAGATGCCAGTTTGTCCGTTGTAAATTCCCTGGGCAATGCAAGGGGCATTTTTTTCTTAATCCCGCTTTGAGGACAGTTTGAATTTTTAAGTTGTTCAAAAAAGTAAAAGTAAAACTTACATCTTATTATTATTTTATTGGAATATGACCTCAGAGAAGGTAATGAAAGAAAATGAGAAAAAAAATCATGCTCGTTACTGCAAATCGGCAAATTAGGCAGTCTCACGCAAAGAGATAGATTTCAAATCAAAGTTTTTCAATATTAATACAAGTTCATAATTAACAATTAACTTCATAAGATCAATCAATAATTTCACCAAAATCGTAACATGACTTAAGACATTCATAAACTTATTAACTTCTTTATAGCTTATTAAGCAGTTTCAAATAATTCATGCTAATAATGCTTACAGATACAGACATTTTGGTTCTCAATACTTAAGAACATTTGTTTACACCAGGAATATATCGACTGTTTAAGATATTTATAACATAATATATATAATCATATGATAAACGACCAAAGTTTACGAACTTAACAGGATGGTGAATTCTAAAAAAAGTCAAATGACACTATCATTGAGTGAAAACCAAGAATGACGTTTTACATTAAATAATTTAAGTTTTTGTGTCTGAAGTATTAAATTTTTAAATCAATAAATAATTCAATTGGATATCGCTGTTGAAAAAATTTCATTTTCATCATTAGTTTACTATAAAAAATATGAACAAGAAACTAAGTGCGACAAAAATCATTTTATGTATATACACATATCTTAATTAACATAAAATAATTAGTATATAAATATTTATTTCAAATAATTTTTCTCCGTTAGTTTATGCGCTGTTTTTTTAATATAAATTTTATCTCTATATTTTTATCTGTTAGGAATTATAATATATATTTCCATATTTCAAATAAAGCCAACGTTAAACAGCATTTATTGATGTCGGTATAAAGTAAACCAATTTATTCAATATAATTCTATTGTTTTTTTTAAAAATATAAAATTAAAAAGGTGAACAGTGAAATCTTCAATTCTAAAAAAATTCAGTTAGTTCAAAATGAGAGTGTAATAAAAGAGAAATTTAATTTATTTATTTTCATGTTTTTGAATTTAATAACTTGTAAGACAAATGTGTGCTAGCTGATATGCGAAATAATTTCAAAACTTTATACTTATTTATAATTTGAAATATTATTTCTTACCTGATTTTTTAGTTTATTTTTTTAGAACTGAAGTTGTAGAACATACATCTGTTAGTAGTGCATTTGACAAAATGCCATAACAAAAAAATTCTCCTATTATATATTTCCAATATGTCATTGTAATTTCCAAAACGGCATGTTGCAGAACAAAAGAACTGCATTACCAAGCCCTATTAAGTAATTAATTAATAGTTGATCTCACATGTACCATATGTTCATTGAGGCTAATTTAACTAAGTCTTTCCTCTATTTCCGAAGGAAAATTTATATGCCAAATATTTCAAAAATGAAAACTCTGTACATTACACTTATTAATTTCTTACTGATTTTTTTTTGAATTACGCAAAACTTATTTTAAACTCCAATCTATATAGCTTTTACTTTTTAATTTGAAAATATTTATGGATATGAATTTGTGTGTTTGCAGTGCAGTTTTAGATAGATCTGAATGCAAGCTTAACGTGAAAGGCATATTGCACGTTTGATATAAATCGTTTGGATATGATTATTTTTATAGTAAAAAAAATGAGGAGAAAAATTTATATCTAGAATGAGTGCATTTTGATGGATCTTTGAAAGTATAATACATTATTTACATGAATTTTACGAGTCATTTTATATTATGTAGTGTAATTGTATGGTTCGATTTATGGTTAAATATTTTACGCAATTCATTTGTAAATCTATTTTTTTAAAGCAATTTTTTGTCACATTATTTTCGAATACATATCATTTTCAATTTCTTTTGTGCCAGAAAATTCATTAATTCTTGATTAAATAAAGTTATGAAAATTAATGCTCTAAATTTTTTTTAGATCACAAAAATTTACACAATGTCAGAAAGTAAAAATTTCTGTTTGTTTTTTTGACTCAAAACGGACAGAATCTATATAAAATAATTTTTTGAGAGGAAAATTTTGATATTAATTTCTATGAAAATAAACATTTTATTTGGACAATTTATTTCCTGAATATTAATTTAATTATCTAAATTCTTAATAGTAACAAGTCCATCATTTAATAATAATTCTACTTAACTTCGAAAAAATTAAAATGAACTATAAAGATTAATAATTCCCGCCAATACAAAGCCTGCAAGATTTTTAAGTCATCTAGACGGCTCTTGGGCAGAAATATTTAAGATTATTTACAAACGAAAATGGCTGACGTAAGTATTAAGCAAGCGAATGAATTCTGTTATTAATTTATTTCAATGACTCAATAACTGATAGTTTTAGGAAGGATCAAATAATAAAACCAATTATTTTAGACATAATTCTATAAATTTTTTTATGAATAAAAAAGCTATATGTTTTCTTTTCTAATTCAACTTTCTTCTAAAAATTTTAACGTGATATCAAAAATAATTTTTAAATATTTCTTCATATAAATATTAATTTTAGGAAATTCAGCGGCATTCTGTCCATACTTTAGTATTTCGGTCCTTAAAAAGGACTCATGACATGTTTTTGTCGAATCAGGGGATGCTTCCATCGGTGGATGAGAAAGCGTAAGTAATCAAAATTTGATATAAGAATATTGCTGTTTGATCTGTATTGATTTAAAGTGACAGAATCTTTTAAGTTTTATGGTAACGGGGTCAAAATTATAGTTTACTAAGCCAAGTTGATGGGTGCTAAAATTAAAAAGTAAAGTTCTATATATATTTAGCAACATTGAAATTAAATAAATAGTTTACGGTGGGTTTAGAATAGTTAGAAAAAATTTAGTTCTTTATTAAAGAATAGTTTATCAATGTTTGCTTGTGATCTTATACGATTTTATATTTTGATTATTCAATTGCAACAGTCTACAGAGTTGACGAAAATTTTAGACATCGATGCGATATCATAATTTCGTGTACAAAATTGTTAAAATCCAAACATTACTAAGACATACTAATGACAAAAATTAATAAGAAGCTATTTTTATATCTTTCATGAGATTTCTTTCTCTTTTGCATTTAATTCATATTTAGGATTCTTTACCTTTACACTTTTATTGGTAAAATCCTTATAATTTCTTAGTGTTTTTAAAAGCAATAATAAAAAATAATAGTGAATAGATTTTTTTTGATTTATAAAATTATTTATAATTTGAAGGTGGTATTTAGTGTCAAATATTTAAGGATTCAAAAAATTTTAATTTTCAAAAAATATTCACTATTCAGAAAAGCAATGAACATTGTTAAATATTAGCTTTTATAATGAATACTGTTCAGAAAAAGATTTTTTTAATTATTATGAAAAAAGAATTTAAATTCCAAAATGGATAATTTTTAATTTTGCTATCAAATATTTAATGTGAACAAATTTTATATGGCAATTGCTTATTTCAGTTTAGGTTGCAGAAAGATTTTCAATTTTTTTTTTTTTTAATATCTTATGTCTTAAATTTATTATTACAAATATCAGTATTATGTTTAGTATCATATATATTAATAAAAAATATATATCAATAACAGCCTTGTGTCACATTGATTTCAGGGAAAAGCTTAAAAAATCTGTGAAGGCTAAAGATGGTTATTCAGCAGTTTTTGAGAGAATCAAAAACTCCAAAAATAATGTAATTAAGAAGATACAAAACACAAATGATCCAAATGCAGTAGTGGCTCTTGAAAATATGAATGAAAATAGTGTACCAGGACAAACCGATGCTTTAGTACCCACTGTCAAGAATATGAATAATGGAACACTCCTGGTAACAGCACCTCCAACCCAACTTTTAGCTCCTAAAAAGCCTCCATCAATGCCTAAACCTCAATGGCATCCACCTTGGAAGCTTTATAGAGTTTTATCTGGTCATCTTGGATGGGTTAGATGTGTAGCTGTAGAACCTGGGAATGAATGGATTGCAACTGGCTCTGGTGATAGAGTTATAAAAATTTGGGACCTTGCTTCTGGGAAACTCAAAGTATCATTAACTGGACATATAAGTACAGTAAGAGGTCTTGCAGTAAGTGCTCGGCATCCTTATTTATTTAGTTGTGGTGAAGACAGACAAGTTAAATGTTGGGATCTTGAATATAACAAAGTCATTAGACACTACCATGGACATCTAAGTGCTGTACATTCTTTGGCATTACATCCTCAAATTGATGTACTTACTACTGCTGGTAGAGATGCAACGGCCAGGGTTTGGGACATGAGAACTAAAGCTAATGTTCACACATTGACTGGCCATTCAAATACAGTTGCTAGTGTTATTTGCCAAGCAGCTGAACCTCAAGTTATTACTGGAAGTCATGACTGCACAATAAGGCTTTGGGATCTGGCAGCAGGAAAATCCCGCGTTACACTAACTAACCATAAGAAAAGTGTCAGAGCTCTTATATTTCATCCCACATTGTAAGTACTAATTTAAATATTGATATCATATCATCATTCATTGTTGAATGATTGAAAGTTGTTTTCTATAAATTCTAAAATTCAATTCTTTCATGTTTAAAATTTGCAATTTCTTAAAGATATATATTTTTTCTAGGTATATGTTCGCTTCTGCATCGCCAGACAATATAAAACAGTGGAAATGTCCTGATGGAAAATTTATTCAAAATTTATCTGGTCATAACGCCATTGTAAACTGTCTAGCTGTAAATCCTGATGGTGTCCTTGTATCAGGAGGTGATAATGGAACACTTCACTTCTGGGACTGGCGAACTGGATATAATTTTCAAAGGCTTCAAGCTCTAGTTCAACCAGGTTCAATGGATAGTGAAGCTGGTATATTTGCAATGGCATTTGATCAGAGCGGGACAAGATTGATTACAACTGAAGCAGATAAGACAATTAAAATTTATAAAGAGGATGAAAATGCGGTAAGTATGAATGTGATAAAGTTATACGTATAACTTTGATGGACTTCAGACTTGATCCATGGATTGCATAAAACAAAAAATTCCACAATTCATCAATTATAATCATTTATAAATTATCAATTTTTGTTTTTTCTATTTATCGTCCTAGAAGACTCATTGAATTTAACAAATTCTGATTTTGCCATTGTGCCATGCCAAATCAATCATGTTTTCTCTTGAAATAAAATAATTGTAATTGTAAAATTGAAATTTTCGAGATATTCTGATATTTTATTCCCCAACTTAACGACTTAAATCATTAGATTGGTTTGCAAAGGAAATTTTCGTCAAAGTTTGAGTATTGTGTTGATCAAAAATTTGAATAGTAAGTCATAATTTTACATTCTTAAATTTTCCACTAAAAAAGTAATTTTCTTTCTTTTTAGACGGAAGAAATGCATCCAATTAATTGGAGACCTGAAATCATGAAGCGACGAAAATTCTAAGGTTTAAAATTAGAAGTTATAAGATTTGCTTTAAAAAACAAGTTATGACTGTCAGAAATGTGATTATTTCATCCTTAATTTTAGTTTTATATTGAGTCTCCTAACAGTCTGGAATCAGTTATTGAAGAAATTAAAACTTATTATTCAATCATCTTCAAAAGTTGAAGAAAAAATTATTCTTAGAAAATGTATTATTCTAAAAAAGCAAGAAATGTAAATTTAAATGAAATATGGAAAATTTATTTTTTTTTTACCTAATTATGATTTTTCCAAAGTTTTATTCATGCAGAGAATCACAAAATTTCTTGAATATATTGCCTTAGTATTTGTTTTAATTGAAAAGAAATCTAATCAGATATTTAATAAAACTTGGATATTCAAAAGACAGTTTTAAATTATACAGAAAAAAATGAATATTATTAAAAAAAAATTCTTAGAAATAATTAAAACTGCTACATCAGTGAACTTTTACATCAGTTTCTTGCACAGCATTAGTTTGCAAATAATATTTCATTTTGTTTCATAAATATCTATGATTATTTTTTTATCTATGATTATTGAACTAATAATTCTTCTTTATTGAATATTGTCATTAGATTAAATATTATTATGCTAGTGAAATGTTAAAAGAATTAAAAAACAGAAAATAATAGTAAAATTCTTAACAGTTTTATTTGAATAAGTTTATTGAAAAAAAAACTAAAACTATCACAATCATTTAATTAGAAATTTTTTTTATTATTTATTTTTATAATTTACATGAAGAAATCAAACTCAACATACCATCACTTGACTTCTATATTACATACCTATATAAATCAAAATTTTCATATAACAAATGTAACGTAAGAACAGAATTGAGCAGATTATCGAGCAACCGAAGAGAAAAGAAAACATATTTAAGGCAAAAAAATGTCAACTGTGTACCGTGGAAGTGTAAGTGTGCCAATCTAAATCTTTAATCAGTATCTACGGAGAGCCAGTTCGTGCTGGTACTGCTTTGGCTAAGATACTAGGTTACCACTCCCTACTTGAAGCCGCAAGATTGTCAAGACATCGCACGAATCCAAAGGCTCATGATGATGTATGGATTATCAAGAGTTTAACGGCATCACAAGAGAAGCAAGTTAAACAACATCAGGAGGAACTTAAGGACGGAAGCAGAAGCAGTGCCTACAGGATTTGCGATATTTCACAAGAACTAAAATATCTATCGATTTTCTACAGATCATCTGAAAGAGCTTCTAGCTCATACATCAGATTATCGTATCTCAAATTTGATGAAGTTGTAGAATTAATTAACAGAATCCTGCATGCCAATTTACTTATTATACATACAAATGGCGGGACTCTGCATGAACCTCCCCCGCCAGTAAGCATTGTAATTGTCACATTAGCCAGGCAATATAAAACGCTGGCTGCAAGCTTTATGAGGATATCATGGACAAGATCAAAAGCCAGATCTACCTCGCATCACCACAGCCGCTTATTTTCGAAATCATCGCGGTCCAGATACTAAGAATGTCCACGCAATAATTCCGTCGTAAGTTCGGCAACAAGGCTCGTAAATGATCAAACAATGCGATCTCGCGAAAAAGACACGTGCATTCAGCAGAAATGATGACAAGTGCCCGAGTACCAAAAGCTACAATAGAACGACGGAGTAGTCTGCAATTCCAAGTAGACAAGGGCAGTGATGTTATATTTTTCCCTTTAATATTTAAATAATCATCGTACAAGAACTAATTAAGTATTGTGTGCTTTGACATAATTGCGAGACGTTCATTTTTCTCCTAGCTTCAATGTTTTAGTGAATTATATTTAGTTTTAATAAGTTTTTATTTTAACTGCTGTTGCCAATCCAATAGTTTCCGTTAATGGGCCTATTAATCTCTTTGTCACGCCGACCTTATTGCAAGGCTTTTCTCGTCTGCCTTCCGTCTTCGTTGTTTCCTTCGACCGACCAACAATAAGCAGTCCAGTAAGGAATAAAACCGCTGGCGGTGGCACGATGACATGTATTAGTTCTGAGTGTTACTTTCCTTGTCTTTGTGATAGTCTGTCTTAATGCTTTTGTCGCGGCGTGCTGATGCCGAACACAACACATCGCGGTAGATGTAATGCGTTCAACCCGACTATTGACAAAGTTGCAGTTGTCTAAGTAGCCATATCCACCACGTCCTACATGTGTTCATCGAATTCGTAGCACGGGTTCATTACATCTAAATATTTCAGACTTAAGAGAATACTACTTCTCTTTTGCATACTGTTATTATTTTAACACAGTCGTTACCATGCCCTAATGCCATTGCTGAAGTCTTTTCAAGGGCCACTTTTAATCTTATTTTCTCTATAATTACAAAATTTCGGTTGTCGCTTTTTTGATATATCTTGTGGCCACTTCAGTCCTTCAGCTCTATTAGCCATCACCGTGTCGTTTGCAAGACAGATTATTCCTGCACTTGATATCACATTAGTGTGAATCTTTTCATCAAATTGATGTTCCACATGTGCTCCTATGAAAAGCTGCCTTTAGCCACTTAATCTGTCGTCAAGAGCCGGGGAGGGTGCATTGTTTTTGCCCCGTCGAAACAAAAAAAGAAGCCATATCAGAAGGTTGCGGGATTATCAATAAAGACAGAGTTGGGTGTAGAAAGAGCGCGTTTGGATTCTAAAAGGATAAGAAATAAAAGGCGAAAATAAGAAAGCGTAACTTGTTTTGTGTAGATATCACCAAAAGACAAGCCATCTTCATTGTCGTAACGGCAATAGTAACCTAGTTCAGATGTAAATTGAATTAAACGCCAGTTGAGCAGGATATGCGATTCGCGGGATATGCGATACCGGTAATCACTGTCCAGTATTGTCACGTCAATTAGCCATGCATATATCTGCTTGTTTTATGATGATATATTTTATTAATCCCGCAACATGAACATTTGCTTGCCAATGCTCAATACCTGCATGTTGCTAAAATAGATTTAATGTAAACTTTTAAAATATCATTGGAAATTATATGAAGGGATACAAAAATTTTTCCTTTAAGGATATTAATGATAATTATAATTACTTTTTTATCTTAATTTCAAATTGCTTAAATTTAATAATTAAATTTTTTAAAACCTTCCACAATGTAGCTGCAGTGAATTCAGCTATAAAAATATATTATTTTTTGTTTGTTTCTTTATTTTTGTAGATGTATACAACTTTTACAATGAATAACTATTAACTAAAAAATATAATCTTATAATAAAAATACCTGGAATAGATAAGGTACCAAATAAATCAATAAATAACAATTAGGGCTTATATAAATAATTAAAAATTCATAACTTTCATTAAAATATAATCTTAAAAAAAATATACAATATTGGAAAGTATAGAAAGACTTTATTTTCTGTAAGTTAATAAGTAGCAGTTAAAAATTTTATGTTAAGCACATTAATAAATAAATTAGTGTATGACACTTATTAATTAGTGAAAACTTATTTCATCATATTTCTTCCAATTCATTTTCTTCTGCAAAATTTCCTACCTCCACATAACATGGTTTGGTAAAAGCTCCATACTTATCTGGACAGTTGAAATATGTTTTATTATTAATTCTGGAATGAAAAACAAGGCTTGATTTAATTTCACTGTTTTAAATACATAGTGGCATTTATGAAAAAATTTATAATTATTAATCTATATCAAGACAAAACAAAGTACATTTTATCAGCAGTATAAAATGGTGAAAGTTAAAAGTATAATGAAATAGGATTTGAATTTATGTCATATGTTAATTTTCAATAACAGATTTATTTCTTAGTTAATGTAGTCTTAAAACAACTTACGTTCCATTGTGTAGGCCCACAGGTTCATCATACTGGACTCCAACCCAATATCCAGCTTTGTTTTCTATTTCCCCTAAATACTTAATTGTGGCTCTTCTCAATGGTTTTCCTGGAACTGTAATCTGACATCTTTCTCCAATTTTAAAATTTTTTGCTATTTCCATTTGTTCTTTAATAAATTTTTGCATTTCTTCCTTTCTGGCAGCTTTGTCTTCTTCATTATATTTTCCCAATTTGTTTCTCTTTAGATATGATTTAACAGTGTCATTTCTTTTTTCATAAAGTTCATCAGAGATGTCATACTTCTCTACTTTTGAAACATTTTCAAATTCATTTCTTAATATAAATTTATCAATTACCTGTAACAGAAATTTTTTTAACATGTAGGTATTTATTAAAGTTTTCATACATAACAGCTACAAATAAATATCTAACAAAGTTAGACACATTATATTGTAATAATATATTTAAAACTTGAAAAAAGAAAAATTTTCAATTTTTTCATTTTTACAGTTTACCTCAAAGGAACATTTGCTTTTATAGTGACAGCTTAAAAAATTAATAATAATGATAATAATAAAAACAATTTATATAATTTTTAGGTAATATGAAAAATGGAGAACTAATAAAGATTTTTGAATGCTTTCAATATTTTTTAAACCATAAATTGCTTAATCTTTAAGCCAAGAAAATTAAATTTACATATTATTTTTATTCAGATTTGAATATTTTCTAATTGTCACATAAAGTGCTTAAAAATTTATAGGATGCATGAACATTTTTAGATTTGAAATAGATTTTTTTTTAATCTTTTAAAATATATTATCATTGTGTATACTTTTCAATGCAAAAAAACTATAAATATGAAAACTTTAACATTTATTTTTAAATAAAATAACAAAGCAAATTATGATATTCTAATTTAAAGGCTTAAACATTTTTCTCATGTAAATCTTGAGTTGGTAATTCATAAAACAATATTAGATGAATTTATCAAACTTGAAATATAACAGTTTCTCTTGTATAAAATATGAAAATATGTACACTTTGCATATATAATGAAGATTAAAATTTCTTTAATCAATTTATATTTAAACTTTAAAAAATATGACTTGGCATATATTTTTTCACAAGACAGGGGAAACTTTTGACAGCTAGTACTTTGCATTTTCTGATTTTGCTGTATTAAGTTCAAATAAAAAAAATTTTCATTCCAGATATTAATAAATAAGGAATTGTTTTATTAATTATATTTCATTTAATTTCAATTATTATTATAATTTCTTCATGGCTCATTTTTAGGATTAAAGAGCAACTTGGAATCTTTAACTTAGAAAGTAGAGATCTGTTTCGACACCGTTTTATTATATAAAATACCTACATGTATTCTCATTCCACTGTCAACATGATATGATCCTAAAAGAGCATCATTACTGTCTAACTTTGACACTAATTCATTCTCTTTATTGTATAATTCCAAAGACATTGTTGCTGCATTTCCTCCAGTCTGCAGTTCCAACTTACCCTGTAAATTGCAAATGGAAACCAATGATAAAAATTAACATATTCTAAAAATATTAAAATCGAGAAAAATGTTAAATAAATTCGCTCTTTTAACTTTTCAAACCAAATGATACGTAAAAAGCATTCAGTGGGTGAACATAAAATACAAAAGTAACCTTAAGTTCTCCAATCGTAATGGATTTTGGAAATCGTCGAGATAGTGATACATTAAAATTTTCAGAGGTAGTTATCTCTAAATTCACAAAATCCTGCGTCACCACCTGAAAAGACTCTCCCATTATTCGTATTTTATTATTTGCCTTTTAACAAAACAATTGAAAGATTCGATTCTGAATCATACACTTAATGTTTGCAAATAAAACAACTTGAAGTTATGGTAACCCTGTAACAATAAAGATGCCGCCAGTGTTAGTAACATCGTTATGTTTAGGTTTTTATTTTCGTTTGAAAGAAATAGCTGTGAAATCAAAGTTACTTCCTTCTGACTATTTCATCGTATAAACTGAGGTAACATGCTATATGGATTGTTGTATGTAGCTTGAATATGTCTAACGGCATACTTGAAATGAATCGAAATTAAATTAAAAAGGCGCTACACCACCCGGCTTCATTGCCGTATGTCTTTTATTTAGTTAATATTTCTGAAAAGATATCGCTTATTTTAAGTTAAAGTATCTCGTGAATGTGAACCCAGATAAACGTATTTTTTACGTAAAACAAGCAACAAATCGATTAAAATAGCTTAATTTTCTGAAATCATTTTTAAATTTTTTATTTAAAAGTTTTCATTATTACAGTTTGCCCCTAAATGCATATAGCTACTACCTGTTTTGAAAGCATTTTCTAAAAACGACTTAGGCGTATTGGGACACACGCCATAGTCCTTGAAAGGCATTATAATTTTTGGAGTTTCTTTCATTAATTTTTAAATCATAATAATGAACTTATTAATATTTTTGTATTTTCGTTGATTAACTTGTTGCAGATTTAATTTGTATATATAAAAAATTATAAAAGCAAAAATGGATGATACAAATCAACAAACAATAGAAAAAGATTTTGATCTTATTAGCAAGGACTGTGGTGGTAATGGATCTTTTAAAGATTCATCAGCCTGTGGTCAAGAAAGTGAGGATCCTAGGAAGAACAATAATGGTGCTGAAATATTGGACAATGAGTCAGTGATGCAGTCTAAAAATGTTAGCAGTAATGGTGTTGACAATTGTGTAATTACAGTAGATGGAAATCTTACTTCACATGACATCAATATTAATGATAAATCACTTACTTCTAATTTGGAATTACCTCAGTCAAATGTATCACAGATAAATTCTGAGTGTGAAGCATGTGGTGAAAATACCAACAACCAGGCAAAGTCAGATAGATTTTGTGATAATGATGGTGATAAGATAAAAAAAGAGACTGAAGATTCCTCTGTTTCAAATGATGAGAACAGTAAAGATGTAAAAGAAAGTGTTGCAGACTCAACAAGTTTTAATTTTAGTGATGACAGAAATGAAATAAATAACTCTATAGTGTTAGAAAATAAAAGTTTGACTGACAAAAATTTATCCATTTTAAATGAAGATATTCTTATTACAGAGAACACTGTTAATGAAAGTGACCAAGTTAAACAATCGTATAATGAAATTATTTGTAAGGGTGATAATACTTTTGAAAGAAATTTGGATAATGAAAGCCTGAAAATTATGTTAGTTGAAGAGAAATTGGAAAATTTACATGATACTGAAATCAGAGATTCAGAAAATGATAAAAATAAAGATTTTGTAACTGAATTAGAAGAACTCGAAGATGGTGCAAAAAGTTTTCAGTCATGTACAGAAAACAGTCCTTTTAAAATAACTGATAATATAGAAAGTGAAACTTCTCAAGAATATGAAGAACAAAACAGTTTTGATGAAATGAAAATGATGGAAAAGGATGAAAATGATTTGCAAGAATCTGCTTCTCTTATAGAAGTGAGCAATAGTGAAGCAACTGTAGATGAGAATTCTGAAATGAAACAAGTCAACCATGCAAATAATGAAGATGCTTTAGATAAAAAGGAAAAAATAGAATCTGATGATTTTAGTAAAATAGATTCAATAACACATATAGTAGAATCTCAGGAGAAAACAATATCTAAAGAGATGCAGTGTGTTGAAGAAGGAAATTTAGCATTCAGTCCAAATAATTTATATGATAATCAAGCAGATGAGTTAGTTCAGTCAAAAAATGATTTATTTGATGGCCAAACTGAAAGAAATGAGTTACTTCATACTGAAATGGTCAATTGTAATGATGAAAGTCAAATGGATATAAGTGAAAATGATAAAGATGTAGAAGAAGTAAACAATATAGATGTAGAACAAAATGAGGAAATTGATAAAAAGCACCAAGAAATGGAGATTGAAGAAATAGATATTAATAAAAGTATGGAATATGAAAATTTAGATAAAGATTTTGAAAAAAAAGATAAGAGTTTTGAAATTAAAGATCAATATATGGCAGAAGAATCAGAGACAGATAAACAAATTGTTACTGTGGAAGAAAGTGAAGGATTGATTCAACCTGGTGGGAGTGAAGAAGAAACAATCACAGGAGATACTAGCAACGAAGGTCCATTAAATAATACAAGAGGGAAGGATGCAGAAATATGTATTATACCTGATGATGTTGCTCCAAGATTATCAATTCCTTCACAAGAAAAGCTTGAGCAGAAAGATGCTGGAGAGAACCTGGAAGATAGTTTGAAGGAAGATGTGAAAATATTAAAAGTTACTAGTCTTGAGCAAGTAAAATGTAAAGAAAAAGATGAGGAAAAGGTAGAAAATGATTCTGCTGCAAAAGCAAGACCAGTTAGGGTTGCTGCAAAATTGGCTGGAAATAAAATAAAATCACTAGTGCAAAATGATTTTACTTTAGAGAAACTATCACCAAAGTCTGGTACTGAAGCTGAGGATTCAAAGCCTGATGAAACAGCTTGTGCACAATGTTCAAGGGTAAGCATTCCACAACTTAATTTTGAAAATCATTTTAGAAAATGCGAAAAAAATAATAATTTTGATTTTATTATTGTCAAATTTATGATTGTATGATAGTTAAAAAATTTTAATATTCCTAAAATGAGAAGCTGTGATAGGTAATGCTTTAATAAGAAAAAAATTACAAATGTGTATTGAGAAGAAAAATTTTGTGTTAATGCAAAACATATGTAGGATTTATTATGAAAGATAGGATTTCAAAAATTTTTAAATATTTTTATTATAATAAATTTTTTATTTTTAAATTAAAATTTTAAAAAAGTTGTGTACCATTAACTTGATATTTTTTGCAGCAAATACTGAATTAATGCTTTAAAAAAATTATTTAATACGTTTAATTGATATAATTACAAAACATGATGCAGTCATGAGCTTCAGGTAGAACTAAAGTTTCATGTAAATATCTAAAATGTCATCAATTAATTTAATTATCAATTATATTATCTTATTCAATTGCCTTTATTTATTCCATTGTCTTACTGTTTGAAGATTCAATTATGAATTTCAGGTAAAATCTTGCAAATTTCAAGTAATTCAAGGAGGACGAACTCAGCTTTTATGCTCTGATCAATGTTATAATACTTTTCTTAAAAGTGTGCAACAGGAGGTGGATGAAGTTGAGCCAGGGGCATTAGTTAGGAAATGCGCCCAGTGTCAGTTGAAAATTATAGGAGATGAAAACACTCTTTCTTGGGAAACAATGGATTTTTGCAATGAAGAATGTTTGGGGAAATGTCAAACCGAATTAGGTTCAAATTGCGCTAATTGCAAAGGAAACGTTGCCTCCGTAAGTTTGGGAAAATACTGCGTCAGATTCGGTTATGATGTGAAGCAATTTTGCAGTTCATCTTGTTTGGAGGAATACAAAAAAGGTTTAAAAGTATGCAGTTATTGTCAAAAGGATATTTCAATGGGTGCCGAAGGATTCTTAGCTCCCGTGGGAGACAAAGGACAATTTAAAGATTTTTGCACCCAATCTTGCATGGAAAAATATGAACAAATGAGCAATAACACACCTCCTCCGATTGTGATAGCCGAATGCGCAGTTTGTAGTAACAGCAAACCTGTGAAGGTGGAAGTGGAATTGGACAACAAAACGCAAAAATTATGCAGTGAGCCCTGCTTTGCAGCTTTTAAGTTTGTTAATAATATTACAGAAGGTAAATTAACCATTTGGTTTAGATTTCAATTAATTCAAATTATTTATTTATGGTTCCTTATTTAAATATTTCTTCATCTACTTTAATTTAATTTAGAGCTGGATTATTAATTGTCAGATTTTTTAGTTTCAAAATTAAATGTTACATACTTGTAAATTAGTTCTTTTAAGAATGCAAGTCCATGAGTTAAACATATCTTTGAATTGAGAATATTACAACTGCAGAATGTAGCACATTCCAGTCGACTTTTTTTCCTAATTCCAATTACTTTTTAACCTAAAATAATATAATATCTCAATAAGAAATTTGACTTCATATATTCAGTCTTTAAATCTTGCTTGAATTTTTAAGTTTTTTCTTGATTTTTAGCTTAATTTTTTGAAATTTTAATTGATCTTTAATTTGTTGATACATTATTATTTATTATTATTATTATTAAAAATTAGATTGCTTTGTATTTTCTTATTTTCACTGCAACATATGTTGTTCAAATATTGTAGTCATCGAATATTTTGCGGTAATTATGTGAATAAGTCTTAATTTTTATATATTTATTTAATAACGAATTCATAAGATTATAATATAACATTATTATTTGTTTTCAGGTCAATGCGATATGTGCAAAAAATATTTCGATAGAGTTAAAATAGGAAATTTTTCAATTTATTATGAAGACTCTCCCCATACTTTCTGTTGTAAAACTTGCATGAATGTTTACATTCTGGCCAACAGAAAAATAGTGCCGTGTAATTGGTGTAAAGTTAAAAAGTATAATTTTGATATGATTAAAAAAGTGAGCGTAACTGGTCAGGTTTTAATGATGTGTTCCCTTAACTGCTTAACTCTATATCAAGTATCCGTAAATGCGGTTACATCGCGTCGCATTATGTGCGATTTTTGTTTGTCTTTTGCCCAGGCTAAATATCATTTGACAATGTCCGATGCCACAGTTAGAAATTTTTGCAGCTATGCCTGCGTTATGTCTTTTCAGGTAATGGTAGATGCATATTCCTTTCTTGTATATAATTGCTTTTATTTGGAAAAATCTGAACAAGAGCTCTTTCTCTTCATTAATTATTTAAATAGTTCGAAACTGATAAATTTATTTATAGAATCAATATCCTAAGCAAACGCTAACACTGCCTGCGACTGATCGGTTAGCTTCTCCAATCCCTACCAGTGGACCTAAAAGAATTTTGCCCAAAAGATCTCAAGTGGGTACTCCGACTGTACCCGTCATTTCGTCAGTTCAGTCATTAGCATCACCGAATGGACCAGCTAGTGGAACCAGAGTTACAATCCCTGTAAGAATGTTTTGATTAAAGAACCATTTGTATATTTAAATTTTTAGAAAATTGACTTTAAAACAAATTTGAATTGTTTAATAATTGAAATTGTTATTTTTAGGGAACGGAAGTTAACCTTGTGTCTCAAGTTGCTTCAATATCGCAACCTATCACAATACAATCCACTGTTCCGGCCATCCCTGCACCACCCCCTCCTCAAGTGTATCAGCATATTATAACAAAGCCAGCACCTATAAAGCAGCAGAAAAATAAATCAATTTTATGTAAACCATATAGCCACACAAAAGGCGTTTCTTGCCGACCCCATCCATGCATGAAGGAGACTCAAACTGATGAAAGTTTGAACAGAAAATGTTTGATACCGGTACCAGTCCCCATTTTCGTCCCAGCTCCAATGATGATGTTCTCAGCTCCTTTCCCTATTGCTGTACCTTTCCCACTCCCAGTACCAGTGCCAATCTTTATTCCGACTACAAGGAATTCTGCAAAGGGCATTTTTAAAGAAATCAAAAAGATACAAGAGAAAATACCGACTGATCCTTTCGAAGCGGAATTATTAATGATGGCAGAAATGGTAGCAGGAGATAAAAAACAAGATCCGACTGATTCAGAAAGTGATGAGGGGAATGATGGTGATGACGGTGGCGATGGAACCTTTAGCCCAGAAAATGTTGACACAAGTAACACTTTTGGAGAAGACATGCTACAGATAGCTTTAAAAATGGCGACAGAACTAGAAGAACCTGCTGTGGATATGGAATCTGTTTTAACTTCAAATACAATCACACCAACCTCACAACCAACTGTCGATCCAAATAAGGGGCTTTATGGTTCGTTCACATATTTATTTTTGATATTATTATTTTTCAAATTTAACGTCTATTTTTAGTTAATTTCTATTTTTTCTCATTCAGATGATCCAGAACAGGTTCAAGTAATGCCAATGAATCGAGGAAGGAAACGGTCCATGAGAGGCACTCGAAATAGTTCCGGAGGAAGTCAAAGCAAAAGAGGTCGACGAATTAGTGGTTCGAACGTGGATGTGCCTATGTTACCTCCTCCGGAACCTGTGCCACCGCCTCGAATCGAAGTTGAAAAACCTGATGCAAATATGTGTTTGAAAGTAAGTATTTAAAATTTTTGCGTCTAGTTACCTTATTATTTTACAGTCTGATTAATGTTCATCTTACATAAAAAAAATTTTGTTTTGATTATAAGAGCATAATTCTTCATTTTTTATCTTTATAAAGTATTTAAAAATGTTAATTATTCTCCTTCGTTTTTAGTATACGTTTGGAGTAAATGCATGGAGGCATTGGGTAATGCAGAAAAATGCTGAATTAGAAAAGGCGGCAATGACAAATAGAAAAATTAAATTATTCAAGCCTGAATTACTTCAACTTACTGCCGATGAACTTAATTTCTCTCTCTGTCTTTTTGTCAAAGAAGTTCGGAAACCTAATGGAGCAGAATATGCTCCCGATACTATATATTATTTATGTTTAGGCATTCAGCAATATCTGTTCGAAAATGGACGAATTGATAACATTTTTACTGATTCATATTATGAGAAATTCACGGACTGCCTGGATGAGGTAGCCAAAAAGTTTGCGGCTCTGTATAATGATTCGCGTGAGTATTTTTTTCGTAATAATTACAGTTAAATATGATTCTTTTAATATTTGTAA
>JAOWBB010014404.1:0-33477 GCA_028565995.1 Ricinus marginatus
GGGAGGGGGGAACCGCCAGTATTTTTCAATCTTAATATGGTAGTTTAACGTTCGTTGAAAGCATGACAAAATGCCATCCTGTACGGGAAGCAAATGGGCAGCAGCCGACAACATTGCTTCATTGCAATTTCCTTATCGTTTCATGAAATTCAGCCTTACAGTCAAAGACAATGATATCTTATCCGCGGGGTCTGAAGAAAAATTTATTACTCTTTACGTAATGTATTAGTCGTTATCAGCTTTCGAGTCGCAAAAAAGGAAGGAATAATGTAAATGGCTCCGTAAACATTGTTAGCTTTCGCTGTTAGGCGACACAGTTGCATAAATCGTTACGGATAATCAACATTGCTGAGATTTTATTTAAAGCAAAAACTATTATTGTATTATTTTGAATACAAAGATAAATATTGGTGAGTAATAAATAGAACATTGTAAAGAATGTTCGTTGAATTTTCAGCTCACATTAACAAGATTAGTTTGGCTAACGAAGAGACCTTTAAATTTGATTTTCTTATTGTGAATTACTTAAGATTATTATAATATAATATTTTTTTTTATAAAACAAAGTGTAACTTAAGTTATCAAATCGAATTCGACTGAGTTGTCTAAACATCAGTAACATTATATGAAAACATTTATATTCTCGTAAGCATAATAGATTTCTATAATTGTGCTCTCTCATATTTTAATTGATAACACAATTTATATCTTATTTTCATTTATTTTTTCAGGTAAGAAAGTTTTTGTTTAATGACGGGAAGCAAGAATTCCAATATATTGTGGAATAGCGATGCAGATCGAGGTATTTTTTAATATTGATCATGTCCGTTTATGGTGAAACTCGCCACAAATTGTCCCAGTGTATATTTTTTCCTTCAAATGTTTCGCTTTCTTGTCACTTCAATTTCAAGTTGATGGCGGTTTTGATTGAATGAATGTCCAGTTACTGATTGAGTATATGAGCAAAAGGAGCCTTTTAAAACTCTTGCGGCGACTTTCTCTGACATCTTAACCGTAAAGAAGGCAGGGGAAAATGGATTAATGATTTAGATTTCATCATTGGTTACTTTTTTGTTAAGAAGAGTGGTGACAGTAATAAAACATCTAAATGAACAAATAAATGAAAACTGCGTGATTGCACGAACCTGTGTCATACGCTGAGAAATTGATATATTCGGAAATGTTAAAAATTTCAATTTTTCTACCGGGTCTCGCATTCCTAAGTGCTTAAAACTACAACTATTATTGTCAAATATTATACAAAACTATTGAAAGAAAAATTCGTTTAAAAATTTCGTTAAGAATTGATTTAAAATGCTTTGATGGGATAAAATAAGTCTTATAAAAAGTGGAAAACTACTGATGAACAATGTTCATTTTGCACTCAAAGGAGGAAAATAATATATGTAGATCGCATTTCAAAAACTAAATATCAAAAACACCAAGATATTTTTTTCATACGTTTAAATGACTCGAAACTGCGATAAAAGTCACAATAATCATTTATAACCATCAGATTTGTTTTCATACTCGGAAAAAATTTTATAAAATGATAACAATATGTAAGAAGGGCAGTTAACTCTTCGTAATACGAACATTATAGGCCGTCGCTACGTTTTATTAAAGTCGGTTTCTATTATTTTTGTTGTTGTTAGTATTATTCCGCATCTACGTTCTGTTATTAAATATTCGTATTGGGTTTTGTGACGTTTTGTACGAATAAAAGAAGCTTTATGTTTTAATTTTACATTGATAAAAAGCTATGGGTTATAATTAAATTTTTCCTACTGTTATTTATAAGAAGTACGGAAATGCGCGGTTTGAAAAATGTTGGTGTGGTTGTCCGTATGACGGGAGGGATTACGATCAAACATCTCGACAACTTTTTTTTTACAAACGCCTAACGGGGAATGGAAGTAAATTATTTCGCCTCCGAGAAGAGTATTGTTCGAGCATAAATGCAGTAATAATAACGCCTAAACAGGTTTTTGCTGGGTGACCTTAACTTGGGTGTTTTGCAAAGGCAGATCCTACATTTATAAGTTAAGATGCTCTTGAACGGAGTGGGTAATGTCATTGTTCCCTGCCACGTTTTGGTGAAGCCCATATTTGTGATACTTTGGTTTTGTTTTTTTGCAGTCAGTGAAAAATCTGTCTTGCGTTCGATTGATATTTGGACCTCGCAGCCAAATGAAAGCATCTCTAAAGATTTATAGATCCCACATTGTAAATGGACAATATTTATGAGGGAGAAATCCGAATTTGGCGAGAAATATTTTGTTCGGAACTTGAACATCAAACATTTTTACAAGAGAAATCATGAATAAAATGGCTATATTAAAACCTGTCTGTCGAAAAGCAAGAATTTGCATTAGGAATTAACATTATTTACTGTAAAAAGAATATCTGCAGTTGATATGTTGACTTTCTCCAAAATATTTTTTTTTCGAAACTTATAAACTTAAGGTTTTCGTTCCTTTGTATTATTGTTATGTCATAGATTAGCAGTAATTATATCTACATATTTTATAAATGCTACTAAAATCCTCCGATTTTGTTGAGACAAAGCAAAATTTTTAAAACTTATTTATTTGAATCATTATTTAATGTTTTTGAATCGTTGGAATATTCAAGTTATGCACGCCTTAGATTATCTTAAACTTAATTTTCGATATAAATAATTTAAAAGAATCTTTAGTTCGACATTTTTTTTAATTTTTCAACATTATAATCATAAAATTTGAATTGATATCTGAAGAAAAAAATTCTTATAGCAGCAGGTCATTTGACAGAAATGTATTCTTGTTCAATTCATGAGGAAATTGTGAGCCCATATGGAAGAGGCTAATAGTATAGAACGGATTTGAGGCGAAAATTTTACATCCATTTTTGTTGATTGGTAGTTACATTGCGATTCTTGATGTTTTCTAATGTATTCATCCACATTTCACGAAGAAAATTAAAGGAAAGACTTCTTAATGATGGATATCTAGCAATTTTGTGCAATTCTTCAGCTTAAAATTATCAAGGATTAGTAAGATTTAGCCCAGAAATAAGGCTACCGCCTTAATGACTTGAACTTAAGGCTCTTTTTTTTTTTAATCTCTTGACTTCTTCGTTTCCTTATACAATTTTGGTTGAGTTCTATCATTTCGGTCTGCACGTGAATGTTATTTGTCAAAATAAGAAGGTATTAATGACCCTTAACCACGATTACTATCCTAAGTGTTTCCTGACTAATTCAGAGCGAGGTTTAACTTTGAATAAAAATATTTTAATATTTCAGGAACCACATATGTGAAACAAAATTAAATAAATTAAATGTTATTTTATTAATGAATATATTTGGTTAAAACGAGACACATATTGTTATATTTGGAACATTTCTCAGGTCATAAATTTTAATATCTTTTTATTTTCATATTTTTATAAATTATTTTATTATTTAATCAGTTTATCATATATATTTATTATATTAATACACTTGCACTTTTCTCTAATTTTCCTTCGTTTTCTCTCTTTTTTTTACTTTGATTTTATGTTGTATAATCCATTGTTATTCTTCATTATTTCCAGAGTGTAAATCGCATTTGAACAATTATGAAGCTATCGTTTTTTGAGTATCATAGAATATAAGTTTGTGTTATCTCGGATGGATGTTTTCGCTGTCTGAGTACCTAAAACTAGAATCTAATAAATTGTCAAAATGCAATTCTTATACGTGATTTGAAGAATTAGTCAAAGTAAAAACATTATATAATTGTTTAATAAAAATCGGTTTGAGGTAATACGAGACGACATTGCAAGAAGAGAACGTCATCAAGGTCATTTAATACTGGTTAATGCACGTGAATCAGGAAAATCTTAACCCAGAACACAAATTTGATGAGTCTTGCAAATAATATCATTGTAATGTAGACAGAACGCTTTATGATACGCTGAAATTATCCAAGGAGTTAGATAAACGCGATCTAGGATTGCTATGAGTGCTGAAACACCGCTGGATGATGGCCTCTATTTCTCATCCAGTTGCAACTAAACCAAGAACTTTCATTTAAAAAATTAATGCCTTGTTTTCATGCAAATTGCTTTATTAATAATAATTAACCCTTGATTTATTTTTGCAATCGTGTAGTTATGAAAGTGAATATTTATATTATTTGAAATTATATTATGTTATTAATATTTATATAATATACATGAATAGCTTCACTCCATTTTTTTGCATGCTTTGCGATTTTAGAAATTTTTTATGAATTTGCCCCGTTGAAATAAAATATCAACCCAATCCATATATTACCTTTGAAAATGTCAAAAACTTAGTAAATTCACAAAAAAGAAAAAAAATTTTAAACGTCATTTCACATTTGAAAGCAAGCAAACGCCGAGAGCAAATCATCGAACCTTCTTATTAATAAATTTCTTACATACTGATGATGAATGATGTTATATTAAATATATACATATTTTTATGATTCATGTTAAATATTACAGTATAAAAACGATCTTATTAAAAAATAATGCTTCGAGTGAAGACTGAAGACTGGATGTATCTTCAGTGCAACAATATTCAAAAACCAAACAAACATTAGATTTTTTATAAATTATATCTAAAAAGATATTTTTATCGTTTAGGATATTGGAATTATCTCAGGATAAGAATTGAAGCACACCTACCGAGTACGCTAGCATGCTGCAATTCTATCCTAATATTCTCCTTTAACAGTTTTCACCTTATTTCCAAATTTTTATTGAAGCTGTGGGTGGGCCTCATTTCTGTGAACGTATCTCATATATTTTATATTTATATTTAAATTTTCGTTCTATATTTGGCCTTTAATTTCTTTATAGAACAGAAACATATTAATATCCTTCACTATTTCGGCCATAAAGATCTGACTGATCATAAAGACCCTTGGCTGGAGTATCTTAGACATTCAAGTTCTCCGCAATTAGATATTTTCGTTTCCTTTGGTATTCACTGAATTTAAACCTGAATTGAACGATTTTTAAAAAATTTTCCCAGCATTTACAACCGAGTTCATATCTTAGAGTGAACTTAGTTACAATTCATGCAATCAACTTCTTATGCTCATGCACTAATATTCATCATTATTTTATTTTTGATAATTTACGCATCGGGGTACACCCGGCCGCATTCTGCAAAGCAAGGCGTATAGAATCTGTTTGATATTTATTCGATTGATTCACTTGGAACTGATTGATTTGAAGAAAAATGATCATAATATAACTGCATCTTAAAAAGAAACTTAATGTTTCTGTAATTCTTTCATATCATTGCTTTTATCTAACCCAAGGAAAATTTCACTCTGTTGCCTTCACTTAATGAAATATCCCATAATGTATATCCGAATTAATTTATGCTTTCTCGTGTTTTTTGAACTTTTTGTTTCATGGCGGACCCAAAATCCAATACTCCATTGCTTCTTACCCCTTTTGATGTATAATTTTGAGTCAGAAGTTTTTCACTTGAACATTTAATTATATTTTCTTACATTTCTTAAATGTAATAATTTTGTAATTTTAAAAATTTAAAATTTTCCTTTTTTTAAACTTTTCCTTTTAAAGAACCTTTTAATTTTATTTTTATTTTTTAAATAATTTAATTTTAATATTTTTATATAATTAGTTAAATAAATTTGTTGTATGAAAGAATGAAAAATTATATTTTTATCTTTATTAATTAGGCGAATGTTATAATTCTTCACAAGATTCTTAGAGATATCCAATTATTAAATGAAATGAAGTGGGGAATGAACATTTACGTGAAATAATCTTAATTTGGCAAAATAATGAATTAAAATATCAGTTTCTAATCCACAAAGGCATCTTAATTGACAAGCAACTCAATCAAGAATTCACGATGAATAATATACTTACTGAACAAATACGGAAATACAAATGCATTTAGTATTAAAAATATTCGCCCTCATCAATTATGTTTGTATGAAGATTCAGTTGTTTACATCCATACAATGGTTGCAAGAATGTTTTGTTTCTTTTTCACAGTTTCAGTATTTTTCAATTCAGTAATAAAAAATCATATCATATTCCTCTCATTACATTGTCACTCATGTCTTTGTCCGTGGCAGAAGTTAAGATGCACCTGGTAATTGCAATGTTCATTAGAAACATCATTTTGAGTAGCTTACAATACGTGTAGTATTGTAATGCTACGGTTTAAAATATTCCGGTTTAAAATATTCCAGGATTCCGTTCCTGATGCTATTTTAGAAATTTTATGTGTTTAATGTTGAATTCGTGAAAATTTCCACGCTCTTATGTCTTTGCGGTTTCATGAAATCGATTGTAAAATTCTTTTTCTATCAAACTTCTACTTCGCCATTCCTTTAAAGAGTTCTCATTAAAATGGGTGCCTCTAACCATTCGTCGAACTAGCAATCCTGCAAATTACTTAATTCATGTAATTTTTTGGCCAAATATGGCAGCCCACCACTTCTTTTTCGGGTTTCTCGTTCATAATGGAAATCAAACGGGTGCATGGCAGGAGCGCAGCTTTGAATGTTAACTGTGTATGCACCACCAAAAGAGATAAATGTCTGGAAATGATACAATTAGACATTACTTCTTTTTAATGATTTTACAATTTTCTGTCTTTCGAATCTTTTTTTTATTTATTTGTTATTAATCAAATTTTTGCCAAGTTTGATATTGACGAATCATTGCCTCGATTTTTTTAAATTCCACTTATCATGGTTTAGATTCCGGACTTTACGACTTCAACAGATTGAAAAATTGAATTTCTTTTCGCATATGTTTGTAAAAGAAATTTCGAGTTTGAATTATAACAAAAAGATTTTGATACATATTGTCTTGCCTGAAAAATCAAAATGCCATTGCATTTTGAGCAATGACAGTTTTTCTTTATTTTAGTACGTAATGTTAGGATTAATTTTTTTACTTAGAATACGAATTATAAGCTAAATTTCCTTTGGTCAAACATGCTCTTGTCTTTTAACATCTTTGCCTCTTTTAAATATTTTTAAACGATGTTGTTAAAACATTTGTCTCATTACACAAATACTCGGAAATGAATAAAAATATGTTTTCGTTATTATAAAACAAGTCACTATTTATGCAAATACTGAAAGAAAATAAAACTTTCAGTATTACTCTCATTTTTCTTATTCTATATGAATAAAACAAAAAAAAATTGCTTAACTTTAAATTAAATGTTAATGTATCTATCGGTTATCCAATTAAAACAGATTTTGTGAGGCATATTTGGATCTTCGAAAAATTCTACATTTAGGGTCTTCACGCTCACTAATTTAGCTGTATGTAGTTTACTTCCATATTATTATTTTAATCTCAAATGTGCATGAGGTAATTACAAATTCGTGATTTTGTGAAATTTTTAAAATGGGCATAATTTTTAGTGATTACTGTGATGTGTGATTAAGCAATATTTTTTTGATATTCGACATTAACCAGTTCTTTATCAATCGAGAGACTTTTTTTGGATGTCATCAATTTGCCGAGAGCATGTGTAGACGTATTCAGTAATCGAAACACAGAAAAAAAGGAAAAAATTTTCTTAATGATTAAAATTTTGGAGAAAAAAATAAAGAGTTTTTTTTAAACCCAGAAATCCTAGGTTTGGATATGCTCTTGATTCCGCAATGTCTTGAGATAGCTAGATTTTTCGTCAATTTTAAAAGGGCAAATTCAGATATTATACGAAAAGTAATGTAATTCATTCATCAAGTTGTAATTAATATAAAAGTCATAAATATATATATGTATGTTAATTAGATTTTGTTTTCTTTATAAATAGTTAGTTTTCTTTATAAATAGTTCCTTAGTTTGTAGTCATTGAATAAGTCAGAAATCTAAATAGATTTTTTAAAAGTTTATTGAAAATAAAATTATTTAACAAAATCATTTTGAATACTGTTTATTGATCTTTAGGTAAATTGGATGAGGGATCTTTTTAAACGTCATTTTAGCGGTTTCCCTTTTTTCATGAAAATCATATATTCACGCGAAAACATACTTATTAAATACTAGGTTATTAAATGCCTAGCTTATGTCATTGTTTTTCTTATTCAATTTTATTCATTAACATTTACTACAAATGCAATGGAGAACTAGTTAGAAAAATAAGATAATACCATAATTTAGTTAAATTACGCTGTTGAGAGATTTTTTCCTTTAGATAATCAATGCTTTGAAAAATCATATAAGTAAAAAAAAAAAAAAAAAAAAAAAAAAAAAAAACAAAAAACACAAAAAAAAACAAAAAAAAAAAAAAAAAAAAAAAAAACATTTTGTGGAATTCTAAGAAATGCATATTTCCTCTACTCAAAACTATATAATTTTAGTTTAGCACTGAAGTTTTTTGGATTTCTTATTAGCTTTATAATTTCTGTTTTATAATAATAATGTAATAGAAAATTAATTTATTTAAAAAAAGCTTTGGCAAAAATAGAACCATTTAATACAATAACAATTGTATGCGTTTTTATGAATATTGGATGCTTTCTTTCTGAAAATCAATTAATTATAGGTTGAAATTTCTTTAAAAAATTAATATCCATATTTAAACCATTTGTCCTTTGACTAATTAATTTTTTTAACAGTTCCTGATTAATATAGTTGTTTTTTTAAGTCACAAATCATGTAACAAAATATTTTTAAAATTAAAATATTATGAATTTAATAATTCAGTGAAAAATTCTTTATCTTCGATATCTTATCGATATTTTAAAAATTTCTTGTTAATGAGATTCATATTTTGCATTCAAGGTAAAAAAGAATTATGCTCTCTGAGCCCCGGTTCGCCTTTGAAAATCAGGTCACGTTGAGATATATCCAAAAGGAATTTTGTGTTCAAAGCATTCTTATATGAATCATTCCGTAATTAATGCTTTAGAAATAAAAATTAGGATTGAAGAATTATTTTACTTTGAACATCATGTTTTCTCTTTTCCTAGCCGGTAAAGCGTGAGTATTTTTGTTGTTTACATAATATATTATTATAATTAAGCATTAAATTTTAACTCATTAATTTTAAAATTTTAATTTATTTATGCAAGCATAACAATATTGATATTCTAATTTTAAATTTTTCATATTTTGAATATGTTGAATGAATTTATAAATTTTTGTTTGGCATAATTTTTATTTGATTAAATTGTGCTGAAAATTTCTGTCTTTTAAGCTTTTTCTAAAATAAGCTTTGTTTTACATCATCTTGTTGTCATTAAACACGAGATTATTATTTTAATTAGAATTTTAAGAATATGTAAAATGTTTTGTTTTTTGTTTGTTGTGCTCTACTGCCATTTATATCGAAAATAATAAAGCATATAACTTCTTAATTAAAAAGAAAAATTAATTTAAGATTGTTAATAAATCCGAATCTGCTTTTATAATGTTTTTTTTTAAATAATCATCAGTTTAAAATTTTGTCGTACGTTAAAACAAATACAGAAGAATCCGTTGAGTTTGATTTTAATTGTTTCGCAAAATTAGATAGTAATATTGCATTCACATAAAATATTTAGCTAAATAAATAATCTGATCTCGCCTTTTGAATACGTTTCAGAAAGAAGAAATTCAAGAAATTAGAATGGTTGGAAAAAAGCATGCAAATACTCCTCATCATGAGGCTTTGGGAATGTGTTCCCCCGAAGTGATTTAGAATTTTCGTTTTGAATGAGGAACGACTTGAGCCGAGGAAATTGCGGTGTGCGTGTTAACACACCTGCAACCTGAATGCGGGGACATGTGGCGGATGTTTGGACAATTTATGGCATGAATATACAATTGATTGATATTCAGCGCCTTTATCCTTCGATATAATGGATATTGCTTTATGAGCTAGAACTGAATCACATGGTTTCCCGCGTGGCGCCATACAGTTATTCTCAAAAAATTAAGTGTTCGGTAGGCACGTAAAAATTTAAGACGGTTTTTAAAACTTTTGAACGGCAACAATAAAACGAGTTGACGATTAGTTAAAAGTTAAAAAATGTTGAGGTTTTGTCCCTTTGAAATAAAGAATTGTAAAAATGGTTATACATAATCGCATCACGCCTCGAGAGCAAAAATATGCTTGATTTACAAGAAAGCTATAAAATGATGAAGTTTTGCCATATTAAAACACGAAGATTACAATAACTGATGAAAAAAAATATTGATGCATTTCGATTTATCATTCTAATAATATCAAATGCTCAAAAATTTTTCATAGATATTAATAAGTAATGTTATTATTTCTCACTTGATAAAAATTATCCTACAATATTTTGAGATTCGAAATTTTCTTTTATTCTGCTATTCTATCTATATCTAACTATTAAAATAAAATACTTATTAATTTTTTCATATATAGAATGTTAAAAGTTACATAAAATTTTCTTGTAACATATTAAGATGTAAAAATTTTATTAAAAATGTTATTCCCTAAAGATGTTGAGACTTGCTGTTCGCAAGTACCTCCTTATCCTATTGATAAAAAATTATGTATTTCACTAGTCAATGGTAGTTTTTCTTATCCAGTCGATCACGAATTATCCATCTCTGAATAAGTTATATATTAAGTTTTATTGAATCGTGTAGTTGGACAAAAAATAATTACATAATTACAGAATTCTATTGATTAGTCCTATAAGCTTTCTACTCTATGTAATCGAATGAAAAAATATCATCTATACAAATAATAAAATTCTATGAACAGTAATAAAGACAAAAATTTTAATTTATTTTCTAAATGTACTCTACGTACAACTTAATACTCATAATATAATTTTTACAATGGACATTAAAAATATCCTTATTGTCATTTTATTTTTGTTGGGGTTATCGTATTACAAGGTAATTGGTCATTCATTCTGTTTGATCCTGCGGAAAGAAAAAGAAAGTTTAGTTTTCTCAGTTTTTAGAATCGTCATCCTTTTTTATGCACGGTCCTTTAAAGCACATAAAGGTAAAATATGCGGAAGAAATAACTAAGCTCCTCAGGCGGGCAGTGCATGCGAGGAGCAAGTATTGAAATGGTTTAATGGCAAATGGTACCTCAGGTATTAACCGGGCCACTTTGCAGGCTCTAACCAGATTACGTAAAAAACATTTCCGTCTAAATATAACGATATTTATTTCATGTTACTCAAAGAGATTGGTGGCCCAATATTATTAAATGCTACAGAAAAGCTGCGATAACAATTTGTGCCACAGTTAGCAAGCCTTAATTGCTAATACTGCGCAAAGGGTGCCCATAATTCAGTGACTTGCAATTGATCACATTGAGTTTAAGTGTCTCATCGATATTACTTTCTCTGAGAAGATTATACATTTCTCGTTTGCAAATTACGCACCAATCATTATGAAACAGAATTTATTCTTATTGTTGTACGATCAGTAAAGTAGTCGGTCAGGTTCCTTTTCACAGAAATTGGTTGTACATTGATAATTCTTTTTCTCCAACAAATAGGTAAGTCATTAACGCATTTTAAAATGATATTAACGAATGACAGGTATAAAAACTGAAAATAGTCGCACTTAAACGGCAAACTTAAATTATCCGATTTCGTATTGGAAATTTGTCATCATCACTGAAATAGAACGATTTGTTATACTTGGAGATGATTTTCTTTGTACATAATTTTTGGAATGTGATCTAATTTATCAAAATGTTTATAATCACAGAATTAATGATTTTGAAAATGTACATTGTTTTTTCCAAACGTTATGATCCTGTTGTACTTCATTGCCCATTTATTTTTAGCCGTATCTTGTGACATTAGCTTTATGTTTAGGATTCAATTTTTATTTAATATTTTCATTATGCTAGGCAGAAAATGAGAAAAGATAGAATTCGGCTAAATTTTGATAAAGATAAATTTGTTCCTTTTAAAACATTTGCATCTTCTGTCTCCGCAATTTCACAGTGCCACATATTTTTCTGTAGATTATTATTTTTTTTCAAAAAAATAGATTTGTGTATTATTTCAGCTCAAAATGATTTCGCAGGATCTTTCAATGTTCACATTTTCAGATTAACTGGAATTATAATTGCTTTTTATATCCGATTTTAATCAGTATTATTTACCACGATGAGACTCGTGTTCAGTTCATGTTGTTACCAATTTGCATCGTCTCCTATGTCAAACGCTAACACTCCAGAAGATAATTAACATATTTTGTACTTCAATAGAAATGAATAATTCATTTTTTGATCAAAATGATAGTTATATGTATAAAAATGTTTCATTTTAAATATTTGTTGCCAGATTCAATCAGCATTTAATAAAATCTATGTTAAGATCCTTTTCATGGATTCGGTTCGATGATCCGTGACCAAGATTTCTATCTTCTTTTTCAGATGACTGGAGTTTGACATTGAAAGAGGCAGTGGTTGGGACTTTAACGAAAGGTAAAGGAAGAAAAAATATATATTATTGGTATAAATCGTCAATCTTTATATTAACAAAAAGAAACAGTATTCTCCAAGTGGAATATTTTGACCTGATTTTTAATTTAACTTTGCATATTAAGAGTAGAACCGCTTCATGGAAGGCCTAACCTGTTTCTGCAACTTGATTTTTATTTAATGACGGAAACGACATTAAATTATGCGAAAACTGGACTTAAATATTTAAGTTAAACTGTATTACCAGTGCGACACGGCCTTCTTACAAATAATTTTTTTGATCGTCACAATTATGTTTAAAGTTCTTTCAATAATATGAGACTGTTATTGGAAAATCATGAGAATAATTTAATATATTTAAATTTAAAAACAACACTAACTTTTATTCAATTCGTCCAAAGACATTCCTTAATGTATATATTTATTTTGTACATGTTTTTTTGTTGTCATTTTTTTTACAAAACTTTAATAAACGGTAAATAAATGATGAATAAAATAAATGAAATTAGTTTTTCCTATTTTCGCGCGCAAAACCGACTCCATATTATCCATAAATATAAACACAAGCGTATATTTGCATCTATATTACATTTAGATTGATTAAACAAGTAAGTACACTATTAAATTAACCACATTTACGTCGCTTTAAAGAAAAATCGTGTTAAAAAAGAAATTTACCCCAATGTTTTCGCTTCTTTTGCGTACACGATCCACAATTACAAGCAGCTAAGTACAAGAAAAAATATTTTATTCACTACGAATCTTGATATCAGAAATTTACAAGCAAAATTTTTATCAAAGGGCTATTCAGAGAGATGATATGATATAGAAGAAAAAATTATATTTTCAGCATAGCGAATTATATAAATATTATTTCGCGCAGGTGAAAGGAGCTCTTAACGACTCATTGCGAACATAGCTGGGTGTCGAATAAAGGATGAAGAAATTAAGTGAAAGGGATGTGGATATTTAAATAGGAAACGCGAATCAGAAAGTTTGTAAATGATGTGCTGCTTTGTTAATTGAGCGAAAGAACAAGAAGTGGCCAACCATAAGTTGGATTTAAGTTATTGAAAGTAAAAAAGGATACTTGAGATAGATCCTAATATTTTTTACGACAAGAAAATATTTTATTCGAAATTCGGACTCAAAACCTAATACTCATTTCATTAAATAATCGGTTTGTAGTATATTTCATATGCTCGGTACCAATATTCTGAGAAAATTCTCATGCTTCTTTACTAATATTAGAAATAATATCATGGCACGGGTTTTTTCGATCCTTTCTCGATGCTTATATCGGTTGGTGTTACATCGTATTCACGGGCATCTCTCTCCAAATGAATTCAATTACCCCTCTTTAAGACTATTCTTGGATTTATTAGTGTGCACGTAAATGATCGTAATGAATAGCAATTTCTGCATCAAAATAAAATTTCTAATTGATTATAAAATTAACCGAAATTTAATATGAGCAATTTTTAATTTACTAAGCACTCAATGTTCATCTGTCCTTTAGTCGCGTCAAATGCGTTAACGCATTGGTGAAATTCATCTGGAATTATTAATTCAGTTTTTCCTGCAAAAAAAACAGATTACATTTTTTTACCATATTTTAGCGGAGCTACAGTAATGAATATCACAGAGCTAAATTTGTTTATTCCAGTTAACGTTTTAAGTTAATGTGCGAAGTGAGTACGAATACTTCCGGCCAACAAGTAACGATGTTAAATACAGCGGATAGTCGTAATGAGTCAAGAGTTTCATGTATTTAATTCCTTAGCATATAAATATCAGGGTCATTGCTGCATTCACTTGATCCATTCATGTCGAGTGAATGAAAATTCTTCGCCTCGAAATGGTAGCGGGCACTCTGGTCTGGGTTAAGGTTGCAAGGTCGAAAAGCGCGTTTTCTTTGGCAATGATATCTTGGTTTATCCCGCCGATACTTTCATACTGACAAGCACGAAAGGTTTTGGCCGATAAACGTTAGAAGTTCTGTAATATCCAAATTCTTGCTCAGTATGCTTTAGTTCTACATTTATCGCTGCCTGAATTAATGGCGATAAAATTTTTGACCCGAAATGATGAGCTCTGCTCGACATCTTGCTTCTATTTCCAACTCCCAGATATTCGAAACCACTTTCTCAGAGCATCAATTCGAAGTTTTGCGATAACTGGATTAACTTAATTTCAGTCTTTCTTTTCTTGTAAATACTGATTTAGATTCTCACATTTGTTGCCCGCAGAAGTCTATTTTGTAAAATAAACTTTTTTTTTCACGTTAACTAATTCTGCATGGAAAATTTCGAATTAAAAGAAATTAATTTTTCAAGCATTTAATGTCTTCATTCATAAATCTGTCCTTAACTGGTGAATTAAGCTGAATATTTTTGACTCTCATTTTAAATAGCTTTAGGCTAAACAAAAATCTACTTCTGCGTACGGTATTAAATTTTACTGTATTTCAAGTCAAATTATATCGCACTTTTTTTATCCTCTCAAGGAAGAGTAATTGAATATATAAATTTGTGTACGCGGCTTTTCCTCATCCAATCTTTCGCTCCATAACCATTTATGGCTCTAATTAATTAAGCAAAGTTGTTTTTACCTTATAAATTCGAACCTTAATATCTCAATAAAGAGCACCCCAATGTGGTGGAATGTCACTTACAACATATTGTCAATTTCTGCATGCTTGCCAAACAACTTGTTGGTTTTCTTGCTCCCATGGAATGTTATCCAAAGTGGTCAAGGTGATCGACGTATTTCTTACTGATTGGAAGAAGAAAGGACTAGCTGGCGATCTTGCAGACCATTGGATTTTCCGTTATGCGTTATAAAAGCCCTCTTTTTTTTTTTTTATTATCTGACATTGATTCATTGCCATCCTTAAAATGTTGGAAAACCCTCAATTTCTCGGACCAGTCGTGAGAACTAATGAATAGATAATCAGAAAAAATTGGCTGACTCCAGTATAAAATACTATTAGCTTTTGTTTGCGTGTTCTCCAATCGTGGCAGGTTACAAACGATGCGTGGAGGAAGATGAGTGGAAGAGAAGAGCTTTTATAGCTGTTTTTCGTTAGCTTCCTTTAAAACTCTGATTTCGAAATAATTCACAATAATTTCACATGACGTGAAAAAAAAAATGTTTAAAATCAGAAAAATTTAAAATCTCAGGGAATATCCAGAAGTAAAACAAGTTATATGCTTAGTCATCTAATTACAGGTAGATGACTTGCATTTGAGGGTTAACAAGAATCCCATTTCGTTATTCTAAATTTACTGTTGGCGGGAGAAGATTTAGAAGCTGTGTATGAATCGTATGTAAATAACAATAAACTCGCCAAAAAATGCAGTTATTGGTTAAATCGTACAAAAGGATTTAAAATTTGCAATGAGGACGTGATAGGTCTCGATAATAACGCACAAGTTAAAGCGTGGAAGAAACCTTTTGAAGAAGTGAATTCTGTAATGGCAAGCAGATACCGAAGGCTGGTTGTTTATTCATTTCGGATATGAATGACGTATCGTGCTTTTTATTCTGTTTTAAATCGTGATCGCGTGTTCCTGCACCGGGATGCGACTTAATGATCATTTGCTTTCAATTAGATTGGCAACTACTTCGCCACACAATCGTCAGATATTGAAAAATAAGCTCTGGTTGAGTTTAATGCCATCATTCTATTACAACTTCTCTAAATTTTTGAACACCGTGTTATTGATATTAGAGCCTCTTTAGAATACGCATTTGCCTTCTAACTTTTTAGTAAGAGTTATTAAAGGTGCTTTCGAAAATCTAATAACAAATGCATCGTTTACCTTTTTGCTAAAATTACTCCCGTTGAGATCGATTATAAGTACAAATTGATGATGCATTAAGATATCGAGTCATCATATTTTAATTATCGTTTTCTTATTGCAAGTTTTGTCAAAACAAAATACAAATTAATAATCCATTTGAGAGTCAACCCTCGACCTCTTCGATACATTAAGGGAACTGGTTTTTTTCTACGTTATTCACTATTATTTCAGTCAACTGGGTGTTATTTTTAATTTTAGCCGCTGTTATAATCGTAGTTTTCGCTTATCAACTTTTATGAAGGCATTTTCACCACATACTTCATTCTTCGGTTTTGTCCTTTAATCATTTTATTTTTTAACTGAGGCCATTAAATTTCTTTTATATTGATTTATGATTTTAATTCCTTTGCAGGGTACTACATCTAGGAAAGTTCTTTTGCTTCCATTACTGTTTTACTGTTGCAACACTGAGGGTAATATGATGTATTCGAAACGGATGCTTATGTTTGATGATATTCTTTTAAAGCTATATACGTGGAATATAATTATAAACTTTTACACTAATATATTTTATTTTGAAGATGATTGTTTTTAAACAATGTACAAATTATCAAAGCACACGAAAAAAAATTAACTTGTATAGTTCCGAATCGTTGCAATTAATGCAATTTTAAAGCATTATACGCTATCATCCCATATAATATGAATAACCAGAAGATTTTCCAATTCACATGCAAAAAAATATTCCCGAGACAGTGATTTGTAAGAAGTTGCCAATATTTATTCTATTAATAAAATGTTTATTTTTTTTTATTGATAATATGAATTATTTTTAATTAGTCAGGAAAATTATATGAAAAAATTCTGGATGTTTTAGAAGTAACGTAATTTTAAATCATGCCGATTTTACATTTGGTAGAAAACTTGTCTGGAAGGCCTTGGCTTTGCTCATCAAATTTATCTATTCAATTTGCGCATTCTTTTTTTTAACGGAATATTCTCCGGGTTTCATATTCTGAAGATTTTCATCTCCTAAAAGAAGTGGTGGGTGCGTCCTAAGTAAAGAATTTAATAATACCTTCGGAATACAGCCTTGATACTGCTCGTTAATCGGTCCTTTTAATTTTGCGTTTGTGATGGAAAGTAGTTTGGTCAAGTGATAAATGACAGAAATAACTGCATTCAGATGGAGGGCGTTAGAACTGGTTTGCTCTTGCTTTTGTTAAACTTAGACGAGTACTAACTACAATTTAACAAAACGGTGTACTTTAATTCGATCAAAAATACTGCTCCCGTTGCATGTAGATACTACTTTCTGTCTATCTATGATCTTAATAGAAATAATTTCTATTACTCACAATCGGTGATGCTAAATAACTAAGTTTCATGATACTGAACGGCTAATGGCAGCCCTTCATGAATTAAAAGAAAATTTGATTTTAATTAGTCTTCCTCGTGAATATCAGGATGTTTCTCAAAATTAATTTTTTATTGTTAATTTCTATTTTTCATAATTTTACTTATCCGTCTTATAATATGCCGTGTTTTTTAAGAAAATGATTGAATAACGTATTTCACAATTTTTTATGTGAAAGGGTGGTACTTTTTGGTCAAAATTTGACGGAGACAAATTTTAAGGTCAGAAGAAAAAATATCACAAAAGTACATAAATTATAATGATGACATTGTTTGTATATAAAAATATACGATGATATTGTTGTTTCATGAGGAACTCGCTTTAAAACATCTCGCTTTTTTATTTTGGGGCGTCATAAAGAGTTACATCACTAACCCACTTCAAACTTCACGCGTTATTGTTCTGTAGCTAATAATTAAAGTTTTATTTGGTGATATTAAATTTACGTATGTTAAAATCTTGGGTTAATGCCTCAATTTTATTCCAGCCTCTCTCATCATCTCGGGATATGATTTCCTTCTCAAGGAAAGGAGTGGCAAAGGTACTGGAAATATCAAATTTTTCTCTTGATTATAGATCAAGCTTAATAAGATTTTTTTTACGGTAATTTCTTTTATAAATCCACCTTTAATAATTGCTTTCTCAAATGGCAACGTTCAATGATTCGCAACTGATTGCCTTATGTTCATGTGTGACCTCAATATTTGATAGATTTTTATTACTGATCATCAGCAAAAATAATATAAAATAATATAGGATGCAACAGAAAAAAAAGGTAATTGCTTAGTTATAACATGAGCATTGTGTCTATTTATTTTTTTTAATTGCAAGTCTATCATTTGCAGGCAGTTTTGATTTTTATTATTTATCGGGGAGCTTGACTCGGGTCAGAATAAGATCATGTCTCATATGAGTCAAGCTAGATTAATTATTTAAGTTTTAACTGTCTTATGAAGGTGTGATGTAAAACAACACATATTTGAGTTAATTTCTTTATTTATCTCATCAATTTCTCTTCTATTTATTCGTTTCATTTTAATTCAAATGAATTGATTTAAAATTTCAATCCGTTAATAAAATGGTGAAAAAAAAGTAAATAATCCACGTCGATAGTATTAACTTTTCAAACCAGTTAATTTTATACAAATTGTCTTATTTGAACCGCGTTCCATGATTAGTTACTAAATAAAATGAACTTTGATGACACTTCAATCATCGTTTCTTAGGTTATAAACCATATGAAATCATTCCACATTGAAAGTTGAAGTTGCCTGAAATTTGCCACGAGATGCAATCGGTTTTTTTGAAAAATAATTTTTGAACAATCAGGAGGATTTAGGACACGTATCTCAATAATTTGAAGATAGAGGTGATTTGTAACATTTTCGTGATCGTTACGGATTCCATTCTACCGGACAATTTGTTTCTGTACAAGGTTTTCCTTGCATAATTTAGTTATTTGGAAAAAAAAAAAAAAATCTGTGTCTTGATATTTTTGATTTCAGAATGTCTCATTTTGTTCAAATGATAAGATGTAAAGGGAGCGTGTTTCTTAAATTGATTTGATTTGCGGTCTATGAATTTTGCTTGTAATGAATTTTGCATGAAAACGAGCAGCATCCAATGCAAAATCGATATTTTTGGGTAGAGATTTTTCACCGGGGAGCGATAGATTCGATTAAATCGAAAAAAAATTACTACAAAAAAATCGAAAAAGCGAGTTCTTTTAATTTTAAGCCGAGGCGATCGTGATCGACACATTCAGTTTTTAAGAGTAGACAGATAACGATCTTCGCGGGCATTGAACTTTCTCGTATCCCGGGCATCTACGTATAGGAACGAGGTTAAGAAAGGACCTTGCGAGTACTACTCTGCGATTTACGAAGTGTGACTCCCGGGCGATGGGATTCTGACGTGCATCGTGAACATGCTTGAATCCAGTAGCCTTATTCCGTTCGGTTTCACGCCTCGCCGAAATATCGGCGTAAATATTTAAATGTTACTCCAGCGACCGTTCGAATGCAAAACAGGTACTGTCACTTTTTTGTAGCGACCAGATTTTACAAGGGCAAAACCATCATTTACGATTTTTCCAGGGTGCCATTAACAATGTGTTTAAAAAATTAATTCGTTAATCCTCTTTTGTTATATGTTTTGGATGGAAGAAGGAAAACAGAATTTTCCCTTGGATACCGCCACTTGCAATCATTTATGAAGTAAATTCATAGAGATTCAGGTTGTACAGAAACATTTCGTTTGAATTTTCGTACGTCTCTTGACTATATTTGTATTAGGCTCGAAGAAAACTCGTGAAATGAAAATTAACGAAATAACATCTTAACCAGCTTATCGGAGAAATGGCAAAAAGTTCCCCAGAGAAGAGTATTTCATTTTTAGGATTTAGATGTGTGATTGATTTTGATGTGCTTGAAAAATGAAATGAGAAAAATATAATCGCACGAAAAGGTTGAAATTTATTGACTTTAAATAGTGGGAAAGAATTCGATATTGCAATAGCAACACTTGATTCACTTATTTAATTGCCATTAGCGCGGATTAATTTTTTTACTCTTAAATATTGTTTGTCTTGCCTTAGGAATTTAGCAAAGGACAATTCCGCAGCCACCTATATGTTTTTTTTGAATTTTCGATTCGCTTCACTGATGTCATATCCGCAAGTGCGTCTCGGTAAGTTAAAATTTCAATACAACGTGGTAAGAAAGCAAGGGGACGCCTAGATGCCCATAGCATAAACTTACGGTTTAGCATAGTTCGTGACATCCTGCCGCCGAGTCTATAAAAAAGATAGTGTTTAAAATACGCAGGCCTGCCAATATTAGTCATCGCGGTCTCTTCTTATTGATGAGTTTGGTTAGAGTACCTAGTGAGAGATTTATTTATTAATTAAACTTAATAAAACTGTGATTGTTAATTAAAGCGAAACAGATTCTGCCGCAGCATTTTCATTGAAAAAAAAGAAATAAAATTCTTATCTGTGACTCTATTTAATTATATGTAGAATATTGATAGTGAGTTAAACAATTTAACTTGATAGAGATTTATGAAAAATCTTTGCGAATAATTATTTTTTTACTTTGATAATACAAGTAAAAGCGTAAAGGCGAAAATATGCATATATAGGCACACATAACTGTAGATTTTGCTTGATATGATTTGGTTTTTTTTAAGTATAACGTTTTCTTGTGTCTGAAAACACTACCTATCGAAATCTTGTGTTTTATCGGACATATTATTTTTCCTGTAATTTCTAAAGGGCGACATTTAGGAGAAATTGAGGGAAGGAAAAACAAAATTTGCTTTTCAATCATTGGTTATTGTAGAATACAGATGGTCCATCAGTATTTGGATTTTTAAGACTGAGTGTGGCTATCATCGGTCATTCCAGATGCTCAATGTCGGATAAATTTCTGAAAGGAAATTACTGCGAACTTATGTAAATATTTCTCCTTATTTAGCTCACAGTGGAATATTGTGCAAATTTTCTTCGGCCTTTGCTTTGTAAAAGCAGTTTTAGATTGTTTTAAGGTCTTTAGGTCTACTGGTGTTGCAAACTGTAACAGTCTTTACAAATGACCGCGCTATGCGAAGTTTTTCATCTGTAAAAGTTGTCTTTTGGTTACCCTTCTTATATCAAGAAAATGCATATTTGATTTTTCATAAAGTACATTTCCACGAAAAACTGTCTAAAACTAAAAAAAAAAAAAAAAAAAAATTTAACGTTTAGGATTTGAGAGCAGGCAGTTTAGCAAAATTTGAAATAGATTAGTTTTGAAATTCCAATATAATTGATTTAAAAAAATTTATTTTATTAAATAAACGTAAAAGAACCCATCAATTTTTTTATATAGTTTCGCATTGTTCTTAATCCTTTTGGGACATTGAAATATTCATCAAAACATGATTCAAAGCTTCTGCTCTGCCATTACATATTTATTAAATGATTGATATTTTTCATGCTTTTTTCCTCTATTCTTTAGAGTAGTAAAGCATGCTAAAAATCTCCATCTTAATATTTCATGCTCAGTAATTTACGTTAAAGACATCATTGATTTTTAAACATGCATTCCCCTGATTTATGATTTTTAATTTATGTGCAGTGAATTTAATGGTATTATACTGTATATATGCGTTACACATTCTTCTGTTTGGTTAGTTTTTAGGTTAATGCCATTTTGCCTGAATTATATTATTGTGAATTCAAATTGTTTGATACCTCTTTATAATTTAAATAAAACCAATGGAAAATTGGAGAGATTAGTTTGCATTACTCTTATTATTATTATCCTTTTATTTTATCTTTTACTTTGAATGAAATTAACCCCTTGTTCAAATATGAAAAATTTGCATCTTTGCTCAGTGGGCTTCTTAATTTTTTGCTGCATATAGCTGCGAAAATGGTAATTTTAACTGTGAACATTCAAGACTTTTGTTAAATGGGCACTTTTTAATTTATATTCAATTCTTTTTAGTATATTTTGAGAACGTTTATTATTAATATATACATAGTAAAAATTATTAATATTAAGAAAAGCAGTTCTTTTGGAAATTTAATTTTGCTGATGTGATGTCGGCATATGAAAAAAAGTGAAATCTAAAAACATGCAATTATCTAGTTATATATATAAAAAAGCGAAAAATAGTATACCAAAAAAACCATAGTAAATGGTTTTGAGTCAAACCAATGATGCAAAAAAAAGGTTTGAGTTATTCATTTGAAGATTTAAAAATCAGATTTACAACCGTGGAACATGGTGCATATAATATTGAATACATATACATATTTAAAGCGCATTCATCTTTATCAAACAATATAATTTAGGATAGCAGCGTTCACTGCAAGTAATTGAGGATTTCGTTCTTTAAGAGGCAACTTGGACTTGAGTTGAAAACGCATAAAGGAGAAATTGACCTTAGCATTAGAAAGTCTGCCTTTTTTTTCTTTTACAACTGCACTTGAACTTGTTTTGCTTTTAACTCTTTTAATGTTAATTCTGCAATTTACCCCTTTCATGATATGTGTTCGGTAAAATCTTTTTAAATTAAAATGTACATTGTCAAGTCTTTTATTGATCATTGATTTTCATACTAACTTGCTCCTTTGGTAGCTCACTGTACTAGTATTATTTTTATATTCAATATTTTGCTTCCAGCAAGCATAATCATTCATCAGATATTTCTTGAATGTGTAGAATTCTAAGATTTTTTCCAAGCAGATCTCATGTCAGTCTAATACAAAAAACATCATATTCTACAATACATATAGAACTAGTGCATTGCATTTATAGTGAATCAATCCGTTATTTCAGACTTGAATTTCACAATTGATGTTCACATATTCATCACAATTAATATTCTTTTTCATCATCATCCTTTTATAAATTCATTGCCATTCCCAGTAATCCCATATTGTCCCTTTTATAAACTAGGATTTCAAAATTTGTCCTGCAAAAGCTCTAATTGCTTGTTTTCAGCTCTTGCTTTGTGCAATTGGATTTTCTTACGTTGCATTCTTCCAAGAAATTTGAAAAGTTCTTTTGAATTAATGTAAAATGTAAAGCCCATGGCAACTATTTATTTTCGACATCATAATAACCATCAGAAATTTATGCCGCATTTTAACTTGCACTTAATAACTATCTGAAATTCAACCACTCCTCATCGTCGTCAGGTTAATCTGATAATGGTGTTATTTATGTTAATCCAATATTGCTTGTGAAAGTTTATTTTAATATTAACAGTAATAGTAAAGTACTTTTTATTTATTTCTTAGCATCTACAATTTTTATAAAACTTCGAACTTCATTTTCGAAACATCACTCTCTCTTTTCCAACCACTTATCGAATAAGAAGGAAAATGAAATCTACTATTTATAAAATGCCTTAAATAGTTTATTGCAGATTTAATTTTAAATGATCTTTATGCCGTCGTTAAGAAAACCTTGTTTATTTTATGCGGAAAGAATACGGATTTAAAAAATTTCTGATTATAATATCTACCTAAATAATATAAGTTAATAGTATTATTTCTGGACTCAAGGACGGAAAACAGTTGAAGGCCATAAATATAATTTTTATTATAAAATTATTCATATTGGAGATGTCTTTTCCATGATTAAAAAATTTCAGCTATAAATTTGGATTTTTTTATACGGACTTGACAATTAATATTATGTGATGGCGTTTAGCCACCGTAAGAGTATGTTATGTGGAATGATGTACACTCACTAAAATTGGCCAGTAATTTTTTATGGATTAGTGAAAGTTCGACTTAGCATTATTATAACTATCATTTATTGAAGCAAAAAGATTTTTTCAATTGTTGTGATTATTTTGAATTAGAAGTCTGCCAGGGGTCAGTAAATGACAGATATTCTAAATTTAGACTATAAAAATGCTAGAGAAAAATCTTTATGCAGTAAATTTTCTATTTACGCGGATAATTCAAGGGGTTATCATATTGTTTGAAAAATTAGGATTTGGTTTACTCGCTTCATCTCTTAACTATGAAATCTGATTGTGTGAAAGGTCTTTGGAACGTTTCAGTAATGTATTGAGAATTTTCAAATCTACATTGAGAACGTTCAAATTACGTTACAATAAAAACACATAATGCTGTGTGGTGACATGTGGTAGCTCGAGAGAGTTAAACTAAATCCGCATAAGTAGGAAAGAACCTACTGTTTTTTTTATGACTTTATTTATTTCTTTGCCCTTATTTTGTGTATATAATTCTTTAAAATTTGACCATCTTTCTAAAGGGGCTCACAATATTGAGTTGCTGGCAGTTGTATGAAGTTTAATAAGCATATTTGGCAAAAAATATTTTCTTTTTTTTCGCAACTTTACCATAAATTGCATATTACGATTATTGAAATTTTAAGGATGAAAGCCTTGCAATTTATAAAATTGTTCGGATGTAGACACCGGTTATTTAATTCGGAAGATATTTATTGTGATCGAAAGGGATCTAAGCAAGAAATCAATGTTAGTGAAAGTGACCGACATAAGGAAGACTCGGAATTCGGTAGTAAATCGGAAAGAGTTGAGAAAGAAAACTGGAAATCTTGCAAAAATCGAAAATACCGGTTTTACAATATATTAAATTTTACATTATATAATAATCCTCGCTGAGAAAAGAAAAATATATTGATATTATGTATGTAGAGAGTAGTTAACGAGCGCCTGGAATGGGAAACAGATATTCGTTCTTGAAATATTTACAATAGAACAGATGGTGTTGATGAAATTTTTTTGCATTCAGATCAAGTTAAATAGTGTAAGTAAATAAATTCCAGTTGGAAAATTGCTTGCAGAATTTATCAGCCGGATACTACGAAATGTCTTCTGCATTTGCGTGTCATTGAATTTCCGGTTCGGTGGCACGTTGAATGGTCCCAACGAATTCCGCTTCTATTCCTTAAAATTTTTTTTGCAATTATTAAAAAGATGATGCCCGACTTAACCCGTCACGACGTTGTTGAGCGTGCGAATGAAAAAATTTGACGACTGCTTGGACAGGTTCCATTGTTTTCATTCGTTTCGAAGGTGAAACCAATTATTATTAAGCCGTGGTTGTCGATGGTTTGCCTCACAATGGCCTTCTACCGGATTCATCTCTGAAGTTCCTCGGAGTCTCGGGTTGGAATTGCTTGTGCTTGAGAAATGTTAATTACTCTATCAACGAATGTTAAAATAATTTGATTGCTTTGGAACCGTCAAAATTAGCATCACATTGGAAAATTCCCTTACGTGCATGCACAAGATTGATTTATTGATGTGCATGGATATGAACACTATATTATCATTATCAATCGATCTTTGACGTGATATAAACGATGTTTGTATGTATAAGAGTGAAATATTTTAAATTGCTAACGAATATTTATTTGGTATGGAATAGATCAAATTTACGGAATTGGTGTGTTACCGTGTTAATTTAAGATTTGATCATTTCTGTCAAAATAATTATAATGATATTGCGTCAGATATTACTTTGGAGATCCTTTTTAATATTTTTGGTAAATTAAACGTTTCAAAACATTAAAAGTCAGAGACGTTTTGATTAAAAAGCTTAATGCAAGAGACGTGCATGCGTCACATATGCATGATTTTAAATTTATACTTGCATATACAGTGACGACAATGATTGTTTTAAATAAAATATGAGGTAGTGAAACAGATAACTCATGATAACTGTGACATTATCTTAAACGCTCGACTGTATTATAAAATTATCTGTCCGCGGAACTAGATTGTTTTATTAAAGGTAATGAAAAATTTCAATAATTTCTCAAATAGCAATTAGTGTGTTAATTACGCCCATTAAAAATTTCAAACAATATTTTCGTCTTCTACTGCTAAAATGAAATGTCAATATTCGTCATTTTTGTAATTAGGTCTACGTATATTCTTCATATTAAAGATAATTAGCAGTAAGTGTTAATAGCGAAGCTTGCATGTGTGTGTATATATATAGTAATATCTTTCTCATCATTAATTACCCCTATCATATGGGACACTTCACTTACTGATGCTGCACACACCTTTACTTTCTCCTTTGCTTAACTCTATCGTTCTTATTAGCGGTTTGCCATCGAAACCAAAGTGCATCATACTCTGTTATTTCCAGTTTTATTGATAATATCCTTATCAAATGGTAAATTTAAATTATGTCCGTTAAAAAAAATGAGACGGGGCAAAATGTGAAAGTTTCTTTGTTTTGTTAAATAAATTAATTCATGAGTTTATCTGAAAAGGCATATATATATATAAAAGAACTGAATATATGAATATATATATATATATATATATTCAGTTCTTTTGTCACGTTTCCAGATTCTACGGGAGTGTGAAAAAGTGACAGCAATTGAAATTACCCATGATACATTGTGAACCAAATCTTAATAAGTTGTTTCCAAAATCCTTTTTATAGTAAAAAATTTATAAAAGGGATATTCATTGTTTAACTATTGTTAGCTGCACGTCTGCAATAGCAACTCGTGCGGCATGCCTTGTGAGTGTCGCTTTCCGTTTTTTGCCGACATGGTCACGGTCTTTGCACAGCCCATAATAATCGTAGTTCCAAGTACAAAATCAATTTCTTTAAAATATCTATATTATTTTTCCGTTGACTTATAAATTCTCTTGCATTCTATTATAAATTTATTTCACACATAACTGTGCATTGTTCTGACATCCTTGAACTGTTTTGATAACTTAAAATGGGGATTTCAATATAAACAACATTTGATGAAAATGCAGGTTATCTCTGCTTTAACAGTCATGCAGATGCTTTACATATATCCAAGAGTCAGAAACGAATTTTCCCTCTTCAAGCAAATTTAAACCAATCTAACTTTTCGGCTGTATCATATAATTTGGAGGTCATGAATCAAAACTAAATTTATCTTGATGATAATTACTATTGTTACTTTTCCGCTGTTGTTTTACAAATCATAACTCATATGTACGAATACCGTAAAAGGGCTTCAGAATTTATGGAATATATAGATATCATATATATAGAATATAATATCAGAGTTATTGCTTATTTAGAAAAATCAAACATGTTGATTTATAATCAATTAAGTTCATTTGAAATTTTAACTTCTCGAGAAAATTAAAATGAAAATAAGAACTATAAGTCTACTGATTTTACTTCTCTTCGATAAATAAAATATATTTCTACCACAATTTTCTTTAAATAATGTCTTTCTAAAAGTAGAAGATAGCCTATGAAATATGCGTGTCACATTATTTGCAGTTAAAAAAGAATAAAATTAAGCCATATTAGAAATGAATGACATTGGTAATTATTCTTTCAGAATGTCATTACTTGTGACGGAAGACACTCCTCCAGATATGCTGGCAGGATCTATGGACTTGAACGTCGTTTTGCCCAACGGAAAAAATGTAAAGATGAGTATTCAAAGGAGGTGAGTATCGTTCGGTTGCATCGATTTCTTAATAAGCAAAAAAAAATTAAAATAAAAAAATTCTGCTGATGCTTATATAGCACTCCCATGATGGATTTGTTGGTCCAAGTCACGACAGCACACCGCCTCAGTCCCGGCAATCATGCTCTGCAGGCCATGGGGGATAGGGGGGTGCTTCCGTACAAGCCTAGCACTCCTATTGGAACTTTGGATGCTTTCACAATTAAAATAGTGGATAAGAAATTGAATAGTCACAAGAAAGCTCCTCAGGTAAGTTTATATCAGTTAATATATTATTTTTTCACATTTGACATTAGAAAGTCTTTGCTGCGCAATAATTCCGGGCATCTTGCCGATAAATATTAAATAAGAGTAATAATTCAGTAAAACGTTTAGACACGAAAATATAATGTTAAATTGAAAGAAACACCTAGCAGCTCGAAAATCTGTTTTATTGTTCAAACCGTGAAATACCAGGCATCAGAAACTAGGCGCAATTTTTGCGTTGCCACACCTAAAGGAAATTACTTCCTTACTCTTTGAATTTTTGAGAACCCTTTGAACATTAATTAAAACTTAAAGTGATAACGCTATAAAATAAGTGCAATTAATTTCATATCGTAAATTTGCTTATATAATTTCAGAAATAGTAAGACGTCAAATACATAACTAAGTATTACATTTTTTTACCCGTATGTCTTGACTATTTACAATTATGGATCTGTAAATGGAAAAAAATATTTACTTTACCTTTCATCGGCCGAAATTACTTAGAAATATCAAAGTTTTTGAGCCATTTTCCTTAAATATCTCAACTTTGCATACAAGATTTCTGAAGTTTTTGTCTTCGTGTATATTTTTCACGGCCACACTGTTCTTTATGTAATTATACATATACTTAAAAGTTTTATTTATTACATTCCAATCTTAAAAAATGAAAGCTTACCGTTTGTTATTATCGTGAGGGTGGGCAAAAAGTCAAAAGATTCAAAAATATTTAACATCGTGTATTTAACCTGTATTTGAATAGGTACTATCAATTTGTACATAAAAAACAATGAATTACTTTACTCATAATTGGATGATATTACAATTCTCCCGGGCTAATTACCGCAGATTCCCGACGAACCCGTTCGATTGCATTTGAATACTTGCGGTTGAGAGTGAATGTGAAAAAATTATAAATTCGATTGTTTTTTGGCTCTTCACTAAGCCGATTATTGTGTTTCATTGATTTCTCATTGTTTTATTTCTTTTTTTCCATGAACGTTCGCAAAATTTGATGAAGTTGAAACTTTGAATTATTCTGACCAGAGATCCGGAAAGTACCACAAGTATTTTCTTTTTTAATGTTATTTTACTTCGCTAATTTTTTTAACATGAACAAATGTGTATTCATAAAATTTTATGGCTGCCCTGTGTTTAAAAGAAAAATTTTTTTTCATGTTTTTAGAGTAATGATATTCAAAACTTTTTCAATTCTTTTGATGCTTTTACAATTGAAACTCCATTTTTGACAATCATCACCATTGTTGTATTAATCATTCATGTAAAAATAATTTTTTTAGTGTTCGACCGCGACATCTGAAGCAACTGTCTTCTTTTTGCAGTAACGAGAGTAATTAAAATCTAATTAATAAAAAATTGTAAAAGAAAACATTGTGCACCATAAGGGTTTTTAACATGACTGTATATCTCTTAAATTTTTATTAATTAAGATCGTGGTTGGATTTCTAAAACATTTTATCATATGCCTTGGAAGCATGATCGAGATCACATAACTAGGAAAAATTTAGCTATTACAGAGATAGACAGTGTTCATATTCTTCATACGTTTGAAGAAATATTCATCCATGATTTAGGAAATTTAACGGTCGATTTCAAATATTTTCAACTTTTGTATCTAAATAGATGACACTGAAATATCTCGGAATTGATTTTTTTGGAATTAATTGTATGGAGAATTATTTCGATAGGTTATAAGAGTCTGAAAAAGTATTTTTATGCTTATTTTTTTTTTCAAAATTAAAGAAAATTTAATCAATACTAGCTAAAATTACAGATGACATTTTTGCTAATTTGTAGCGAATTGTTGGTTCTCCATTCATTAATCCTGGTCTTTTTATTTGGCTCCATAACGAATGAAACTATAAAAAGCGGATTTATTTTAATTTTTTAACCATTTATGATTTCTTTCGAAAAATTAAGTCGAAGAATTAACATGTGATTTTCACCACAAAAATTTTACTGGTGCTCATTATTAATATTCCGTTCGTAAAAGATTTTGAATTATCTGAAAATCCGCGTCAAAAGTATAAGAACAATTGTACCAATAATGAAAACCATTTTATTGCAGCATATTAAAAGGCGAAAGTCTTATTAATGAAAGCTGTCATGTGGAGTGCCATGCAAATTATGTGAAAAAAGAAAATGTTGGCATATTCGAGTTAATTTTCTACCGTTTCGCGTTTCAATTAGGCAAGTGCAAAAATACTCTTCTTTTTCCAGATCCCTCAGACGTTTCTCAACACATTCAGATTGCAAGTAAATCTTCCGAGGAGTCAGCTATTTGTCACAAGAGTCACGCAGGATGTCACTCTGGCGGAAATAATGACCCATATTTGTACAGAGAAAAATTTAGATATCAACAAATACGAATTTAGAAATCCAGGTAAAAGCGTCACCATATGACGGACTCGCTTTTATTTGCAAGTCAGATTTATTTTATGGCAAGAGTAACTCCGGTTTAATTTCTGTAATTACCGGAGAAGCTGAAATTTTAAACGATTATCCTGGTATCACATTACAATGTCAATTTTGAGTTTGAAACTGGTTTTTCTGTCAAAAACTTATTGCCACGAAAAATATGCCTTTAGAACTTAACGCCAATTAAAATAAAGCGCTTTAACGTTAATACTTGGTGTCTTTCGTTATGAAAATATATAAACTTTTATATAATTGAATTGGTTTTGTGACAATGCCTGAAAATAAATTATTTAATTATTAATTTTCAAGTTTTTTTTAGTTATAAATTGTCTAATTAAACAGCATTGAGAAATTTATTAAATAATACTCTATAAATTACATTCATGTGTATAATCCAGAAAATGACGATTAAAAGATTAAATTTTATAGTCTTTACTGGTTTTTACCTTAATTTATTATATATGCAACGGTTTATATTTAACAGCCAAGAAATTAAATTTATTTTAGCTTTGACTTTCCGAATGACAAAAGTTTCCGATCTATCTCGTTAATTTTCTTGCAGGAACATTGTATAGCTTACAAAACTTTATAAAGATTTACAAAAGTTAAATCTTTATACAAAAAAATATTGCGGTTTCTTGTGATATTCATACATTACATTTTCATACATTACATTGACATACAAAGTTAATCTGCTCCGCATACCTTCGGTAAAAGCTGTTCACCCTTACACCTTACTTTGTCTACTAAATAAGCCCTCAACGTGTTCTATCTGGAGCAATTTATCTAATCGACAGCTCTCACTTTTTTCAAAATTTTTTTTTATTTTATTAGCTGGGAAAAAGACGAATGAACTCTTAAACATTGTTTTCTTATTGATTTATTGTAATCGCGGACAATATTTAGAGATAATACTGATATTTACATATAATGGAATTTTTCTTGTGTCGAAATAAAACTTGGTTAATCGATGTTTTCATATACGCAATCCTTTATCAGCTGCTGATAAAGACTGGTCTTCAGGTTGTGAAATATTAATATAATCCTTCAGTGTGTTTTTGAATGTGCTATTTCATGTTGAATGTGCTATTTATGTTGAAACATAATTTATATGTATACAAATTTTCTCTTTAAATCACTTTTTTCGTAAATTAAATATTAACGTTATTTTCAGTGATAAAGTAAGAACTAATTGAGTTCAGTCGTGTTCTAATAAGATTTAGCTCCTTTGGATGTCAGTTTTTTATGTCTAATTTATCGTCGATTTCTGATTCTTCGCATTAGATTACATTTAGATACAAGACGTTTAGATACAATAGTTTTTTTCATCCCTAGTACCGTCTAGTAGTAATTTCTTCCATTTCCCATATTTTTGTATGTGTATTTTTTTTGCATATATATGTAGTATATTCTTGTTCTATGTCTTCGGTTATCATATTATAGCTAAATAATGTTTTTGAATACTTAAATTATGCACTTGTCAATCTTCGACCCACATGATATTTTATTGCTGTAACCATTGATTTGTTTCACATTAATGATAAATAATAAAAATTGTTGTTAACGGTCGAAATTAAAAGACATATATCTTAAATACATGAATGTTTCCCGATGCTAATAATTATACAAATTGTACAATAAAAAAATAAATTTCGTTAAAATTTATCAAGAAAAATGGGTAAAAAAGACTAAATACTTTTGAACAAATTGACGAAATTGCGAGTTATTCAAAGTTTTTAAAAATGTATACGCTAGTAAATTAATATTTGGAATGACAGACCGATTCTGCTGTAATTTATTCGTATATGATGCCTCGAAGATTATATAATACTATGAAAATTTGTATTACAGGACCAGAATTAATGTTTAAAGCACATTTTTCTCCGGTCGAGTGTAACGTTTTCTATGTATATAATTTTCGTTTTTCTAAAATGTTCGTATTTTTTTATTGCGCTTTATTCTGGTAGATATTTTTCTTTCACTTTTTTGTTGCAAACGAAATGTTCATAGAAAAATATGTTTCTCTATGCTCGATTATTATGTGCTAATGGCCTAATGTTTTTTACGGATGTAGATTGTGAATTCATAAAATGTCAGAATTCATCGTTTCATCTGATAAAATTTCCTAGGTCGAAGCTAAGTAGCATTGACCAAACACGAATGTTTTTGAGGATCCTTTTATTTCCCAATACATATTTTCCCCCACAATTAAGTGATATCTTCTATGCATAAGAGTCATTTTACAACCTTCGAATAAAGTCGAACAATTATTAAATATTTATATACATCTATAGGCTTGAGAAATAAAATGGCAAAAAAAATATTTTGAATCTTTCTGGGGAACATAATCTTTGATATCTTGTTTCTGCCGTTCTCAAACGCATTCACCAGGCCCTCATAATTATCATTGCCCCAGCGAATACATAATTATTTGGCGATTAGACGTGTCGGTAGGCAACGTTATACAAATCTTTTCAACTTTCATTTATCAAATTTGATATGCAGACCAAAGTCCACTTGCAACACGCCATTTTATGCAGATGAATATCAAACTCGCGTTTAAATTTTATTACATTTAAAAAAGTGCGCAAAACTTAGTAGAGACTTTTGAAGAAGAAATTTCGACGGTGAAACAAGATTGTTCCAGTTTAAAAAAGGAATCTCTTGTGATATTAAACCGGAAACTATGCCCCAAGTATTTCTTCGGTCGTTCGCGTTGCAGGAATCGACGTTAGACGCTGGATTTGAAATTGGTTTGATTTGTTGGAAAAGGTAACGGTGATGCACGGCTAAAAATCACGTGGAACGTATGCAAATAATGCAGAAAACATATGGCGGTAGAGGAAGTGCGAAATTACGCTATTCCCAGTCATCGGCACCAGCCAATTAGGCGAAGGCAAAAACCTGAATAACTTGCTCCAGTCGAGAGTAATGACTCGGGGAAAATGGCGGGGGAAAAATTCCACGCTATCGATATCAATGGACGGAAGAAATTTTTCATTTTTTACAGCAGGATGCGTTACTCAAGTAGTCGCCCATTGCGATGAATCAGTTGGTTTATCCTTCGTTCCAGTTCATTTACTTTCTAAATGACGTGCAACATCGCTTACCGTCATCCACCGACTTCGTATGCGGACGAACCGGGGGGGGGGGGGGGGGGGGGCAAAGAAAATA